>JANZLX010155770.1:0-15608 GCA_025531955.1 Erythroxylum orinocense
CTGCTGTATAGAGGATGGACCAATCGGCCCGTGGGTTGCCTTGGATGAGTCCGGGCCTTGCACGGTCGGCCCGACCATAAGACTAAGTGGTGAGAGGCGTGGCGCTCCACGCCAACAAAACCCCTTGGTCCTGGGTTCGACTCGCAACTCACCCAGTAAGGGGACAATACCTATTTGGGCAGCTCCAGATGCGGGGGCCACTCCCCTGTGGGCTTCGGAACCCACCCAAACCAATAACCATTATGGACTATCCAATCATTGCTTAACGGATGTCTTATACACACAACATTTTGGGAATACTACATCGTGTTACAATTCTACAAACACGTATTCCCTACTTTCACCCTTGAGCTATGAGCTTCTATCATTTCCCCGCCCCTCAAGAACCTTGTCCACAATGTTTATATATGGAAAACTTCGTTGATAAAGCAAGACTTAGAAAATTTTTGCAAGTTACTTTCAATTCTGTATAAAGACAAGAGCTATTAAAATTTAAAACAATAGAATCTGTCAGACGATAAAACTTTGTTAAACAAAAGGAGCCTGTTATACGATAAATCATGTTAAAACAATTTAAAATAGAAGATGTCTGTTAAAATCAAAAGAACCTCTTGTAAGTTGAAAACAAAAGGAGCCTATTATAAAAGTGAAGAAGTTTCTTACTAAAATGAATACACACATAATATAATATGAAAATTTAAAAGTTAAGGAGAGAAAGAATAATGCAGTTGATTTATACAGATTCGACTTAAAACCCAAGCTTACATCCAGTCTTCAAGTATCCAACTTGAGTGTTTCACTAAAATCTCAAGTAGTAATTTGATGAGCTTCTTCAAGTTCATGAGTATATATTTTTCAAGCTTCTCCAACCTTTCAAACTAGTAATATTTAGTTAGCATCTACAAGATCTCAACAGATGAAAATATAATTTGTTCGATATGAGTTTCAATGATCTCTCTAAAAAGGAATTTTCCTTTTCTAAAGCACAAGAAATTTGACAATGATATCACTTTCAAAACAATTGATGCTATAGATGTATTTCAAGACTCTGATCTTTTTTCGCAAAAACAGTGAATTCTTACAACTAGTCATTACTTCATTTGCATCTTTAGTCAAATGCATGGATTTAAATCTGGATAACTTCGATGTTATTTTTGTCAAAAATCTTCCAATAATCACAAGGCTAATATACAACCTTCATAATTAGTAGAATCTTTTTGGATAAACCATTTCTAGTAAGGTAAGTTTATAACGAAGGTCCTGCAATTAAAAAAAAAACGCATTTCTTATAATTTTATTTCCTTTTGAGAATTAACCCGTTAACAATAAAAGAAAATAACTCCAATTATAACATGATTCTTCCCGATATTATGAAATAAATAAGGTAAGTTTATTAGGAAGGTTCCTACAAGAAAGGAAGCATTTATCCTATAATTTTATTTCCTTTTGAGAATTAAATTGTTAATTGTATAATGAAATAAATATAATTTGAATTTTGAAATATTATGACGTTATTATCATAATCATTAATAATAAATCATGAGCTAACTATCTCTCCTTTTTCTATGACAAACAATAATATATATTTTTTCAAAATTCAACTAATAATGAAGGGTTTCGAAAAATATCTATAGACTTTATAAGTTCTTCCTAATTAGAAGGAGCCTTTTCTTTCTTAGTAAGGAACCTTTTAATCAAATATTAAAACTTCACAAATTTAGTTAGTAACATATATCACAGATTCATCATGCTCACAAATCATGTAAGTAAAACTCATGCATCACAAATCATGCAAGTTAAAGTCATGCAAGTATATCATACATCTTTTAGCAAAATATATCATCATCTTAATTCTCCCCCTTTGTCATTATGAAAAACTAGAGGGAAAAGAACGAAGAGATATGTCATGCTCAAAATCATGCAAGACGAAAATATTTCATTAACTCTTAACTCTCCCCCTTTGTCATTATAAAAAAAATATATCTAACTCTCCCCCTACATTAAAGTTGAGAAATCTTCAAAGAAGGATGGATTAGTAGCACCAAATATTATGTCATCAACAGATATTTGTACTATAAGTAAATCATTCTCCTTTCTCTTAATAAATATGGTTTTATCTATTTTTCCTCTTTCGAAGTTATTATCAAGAAGAAAATTACTTAACCTTTCATATCATGCTCGAGGAGCTAGCTTTAGACCATATAGGGATTTAGATAACTTCATTAAGTAATCTAGATGATCTTTGTTTTCAAAACCTAGAGGCTGCTTATCAAACACTTCTTTGTTAATGTATCCATTTAAGCTGGCGCTTTTGACATCCATTTGGAATAACTTAAAATTTCTATAACAAGCAAAAGCAAGTAGAATTGTAATTGACTCTAACCTAGCAACAAGTGCATAATTCTCATCAAAATCTATACCTTCTTATTGATTATAACCTTGAGCTACAAGTCTATCTTTGTTTCTTACCATCTTACTATTTTCGTGACAAAAATCTTCAAATTTTTTAACATGATCGCTCCGAATTGATGAAATGCAGTACCCTTTTTCAATTTGAATTTTTCTGCAAAACTCCATCTTTTCTTTCAATATAGTTGAAATTTGATATTTCATTTGTCAGGTGTATCGAACACGCACTATCAACTATTCATTGATTTTCTCTTGTCTCCATTTTGAAGCATATCTGCAGAAAGTATTGTCTCATTTTAGGTACCCAAATTTTAAGGTCCTTTTAGGTTCATAGTTTAACCTCCAAAGAATTTGAGATCATTTTGTCAGTCTATGAAAGTTACAAGAATGACTAATATGACCATGTTTACCACAATAGAAGCACAAAAAAGGAATGACGATTGATATAATTTCTACCATTTATCAAGTTTTTGTTGTTTTAGTTATAGCTACTGCTGGATTTGATAAAGAAGTTCTTATATGGCAAGATGTTATTTTTTTTCATTGTGTCATATTCTTTCCTTATCAAAAAGGCATTTACCACCACCAAGCAATGCATTAAGGTTGTTCCTTCCGTCAATAAAATTTGCCAGATCTTTTTCTAGAGATAAGATCTTTCCAACACTTTTCTCTTTCTCAAGTTCTAAGGTGACAACTTTTTCTTCTAACTGTCTTACCTTTTCATAATCATTTTTTAGGATAAAAATGCTATATTGCTGTTCTTTTTAAACACAGGCTGATAAAGAAGTTAATATTGTAGATAATCTAAAGTGCAGTATAGTAAAGAACTCCAAGAATTTTTACTTGGTTCGATAGCCTCAATGCTATCTACGTCCAAGGTTCAGATTTCGCCGTGGTGCCCTTTAATGGATATTCGCCGCACAACTCCAAGATTCAATAGCACCTTGGATGCCATCTACATCCAAGGTTCGATAGCACAACTCCTTCACGCAATTTCGCCGCGGCTTAATGAATATTCATCGTGGCAAACATCTTTTCTGCGCGAATTTTCCCTCGTGAAAAGTCTTGTTTGCCCTTAATGTTCTTCGAACCTTTCTTCTACCCTCTGTATTTTTCGTCATTTCTACCCCCTTCGTACTTAACCTACCGACCATTTCTTTCTTCTTCCTCACCTTTGTTTTCTGAGTTTTATCTTCGCCGCGGCTTACCTGTGGAATCGCACCATTCTCCTCGAATCCGGTCTCCTTCAACAATCCCTTTCACTTCGCTCGCCTCAGCATCATCTTCCCCCTTTCTCGTAAGTTTTCCTTCATTCATTTTGTCTTCATTTCGTTTTTAGTTTCTGTAAATTAGGGTTGGTTCGTTGCATCGAAGATACTTCTTTCGCCGAGGCGTGGTAGATTTTAAGGTGTCGCTGTGGTGAAGAAGCTTGTTTTGCCACGGTGTAATGAGTATAGATTTTGCCACGACAACCTATATTTTGCCATGGCGTAGAAAGTATAGCGCTTGCCGCGGCGACAGACCTTTTGCCGCGGCAAGTTTTTATTTGTCAATGAATTTGTTTAATCCTTGTTATTTTTGCTTCCTGCAGGAAAATGCCTCAAATAAAGAATCCATCCCAAGCCTCTCCCACCTCATCTTCTAGTTTCTTCCTCTCATCTAGCTCATTTGAACCCTCTCAGTCCTCCCATCCTTCCTGATCTTCTCATCCACCCCCTTCCCCCACTCCTTATTCTCCTCCAGTTGATCCCGAGTACACCAACCTGACCGAGAAAATCGATGCTAGGCTGTTTATTCGGGAATGCCCTTTTTCTCTCACCCCTCACAATAACCCTCTCGTGCAATAACTTGTCCAATCCTAACTTTCCGGCTTAGTTCAGCCTAGGAACTAAGGAAATGACAAGTTTGTCCGTCATTTCTACACCTATGCCCGCTTCCACATCACCTTGGAAATTACGAGGTGTCACTACTCCCCAAGCCTTCACCACCGCCAGCATCAGGGAACTCTACAACCTTCCTCCTGTCCTTAGTTGCCACTTCGATCAACTCATCCACCACTACCCTTGGGACGATATCCTTCGTACCCTTTGTCCTAAGAGTACCGAATGACATGAACCTTGAATTTACCAACGCTACATTAGGCGTTCTGATCTCCACCACGAGGCCTGTCCTTGGCTGCACCTTGTCAGTAATAATATCCTCCCAACCACCTACCTCGCCTTCGTCATCAAGGAGCAAACCCTCTACATCTACCTCCTTATGGTTGGCCGGCCGGTCAACATAGCCCATGCCATAGCTTCAGCCCTCTGCGAATTCATCCTTACTGCAAAACTCACCAACTCCATTATCTTCTCTTATCTGATCACCAACCTATTCTGGGCCCATTAGGTCCTGGAATATAATAATGATAGTTATTTTGACCCGGCCTCTCTTTTCTGCTACGTCCACTTAAAGCAACCCTGCCTCTAACCTCCTCCTCCTCCATCCCCTATCCGTTCCACCCCACCACCTACTCCTATCCCTACCCCTGCAGTCACCCATTTGGAGGCTTTGCCTCACGAGGACGTCCTCCCACCCCAGCGTCTCCTGCGCCCCTCACATTACAAGCACTTGCCCACCGAGTGAACACCTTTTAGGAGACCATTCTACGAGTGGCAACCAAGTTAGATCAAAATCACCGGTATTGCCGGCGGATGGATGCACTGATTGCCGCGCACCTGCACTTCCTACTTCCTCCGGAGGACGGCGATTCCCTCAATGGTGTTGGCACATCTAGAGCCGGTCCTTTTGATGCTGCGCTTGATCACCTGATGGAGTAGTTCGAGCTCTTTTTCTGTATTTTTCTTTTATTTTTGTTGTAATTCCTTTTGTTTTAGTTAGTTAGTCAGATCACTAGCTCATTGTGTAAAACCCAAATTGTTGCACCAATTATATAAATTATTTCTCTTTTTAATGTTGTGCGCCTTCCCTTTCCACTTTACTACTTTCTCCCTGTTCCTTGTTCTTCATCATTGAGGACAATGTCTTGCTAAAGTGTGGGGGAGCTTTTTCCATTTTGTTACCCTTGTTGTGCTCCATTTTGACCATTTATATGTTGGTGTTAGTCAATCATGCATAATGTTACAATTTTTAAACTTGGTGATTATGAAAATTCAATTATGTTGTTTTTCACCGCGGCGTACTTGACCTTCACCGCAACTATATGCTTGTTTTTCGTTGCGGCAAACTATGTCTTCGCTGTGGCCAAGTTGGTGAACTATTCTCCGCGGCAACGTACCTTTGCAGAAATGATTTTTGTTGAAAATTTTTGTCTCAATTCAACAATTATTCCACACTCGACTCTTGTAACTCTTATTTCTCAAAGAATTTATAAGTTTCAAAGTGATACTTGAGTTTTTGAAAATACCTACCATTCTTGACATAATAGTCAATATTGGCTAATTTTACTTTCGATGTTTTCAACCCAAAGAAATGAAGGTATGCTAACAAAGTAGCACTTTAGGTTTTTAAGACTTGAAATTGTTCATTAAGATATTACCCTTGTTGGATGGATATTTGGGCCTGAATTTTTTTTCAATTCTTGTGTGTATCTGCTTATTTCATATCTCTATAGAACTTGTTTCAATTCTTAATTAAAGCTTTATGAACTAGAATTTTGTTAATATGACAGAGGCATTCTTTCTAAACCCTTTGACCCAAACACAGTCTTACAAACACTTATCCATTGCTAGACTCTTGGGCCATTATTTATAAGCACATACACGCATCTTTATATGGTGTTAATAGTTTATTTTACATTTTCTTCTAGTTATTAAAAAAACTACAAATGTGTTCTAAAAGAAGAAAAGAAAAAGAAGAAAAAAAAAACGATAAGAAAGAAAAAGAAAAAGTACAAGCAGTATGAAATATATATATGTATGCGTTATACTTATGTTCGAAAAAAAAGTGTTATTTTTATGTCAATATTGTTTAACTGTTGACATCGATTTCATAATTGTAGTGCATGTATTCATACTTTTTCTTTCTTCATCCATTTCATCTAGACTTCTGTACATTATAACCTTGAAAAGTCCTCTTGATTTTCGAAATTATAGTTTTTATAGTGGAGAAGTAGGACTATCACAAGTTTATGGTAGAGAATGGATTAAGCAGATTATAGAGTGAAAATAGCCCTAAATACAAGTGAGATGAGAGCAAACACAAGTGTCTTACCTTTTCATAATCACTTTTTACGATAAAAATACTAAACTGCAGTTCTTTTTAAACACAGGCTGATAAAGAAGTTAATATTGCAGATAATCTAAAGTGCAGTAAAATAAAGAGCTCCAAGAATTTTTACTTGGTTCAATAGCCTCAATGTTATCTACATCCAAGGTTCCCACTGATATGGTTTCCACTAGTATGAAGAAGAAGATGAGAACTTGTACAGAGATTGAGTGTTTTAGAAACACTTGCAAAGAGTCTTCAAAACTCTCTAGTACCCATAGTTAAGTACTCTAGCACTCTCTAATATTTTTCTCACTCTATTTTTACACTCACAGATAATTGAATTCAATGAAATGTGAAAATGCAATGTCTATCTATATTCCCTCTGATGCTTGAGTTGTGTTTCTTTTATAGTTGCTGAAGAGAGTGGCTTTCGGATGATCCTGCATGAGTTAGATATGTATCATGTGCCTTTCACGTGGGTTACTAAACCTTTTGCTTCCGGTCTGCATATTATCTTATTTGAAGCTGTGATTGAGCCCAAGTTTATTATACAATTTGGCGACACTTCTATGACTTTTAATATACCTTTTGGCTCTTAATTCTTGATTTTATGCTTAAACTAATCCTTGAGTGTGTGCTTTTATTTTATGTAAATTGTTAGTAAAAATTGTTACAAATTGATCCTAATTACACTAATTAATTTTTCTGAGAACAATTGATACTGCAAATTGCTATTTTTGATTGTAAGAGGCTCAAGAAAAAGGGAATTAATGGGCTGAAATGGAGTCAACATGAGGACGTAAGCTACAAGATGTTTGCCACGGCAAAGCTGACCTGTCACCGTGGTGAAACATGAAGAACCTAGGCTTAAATTTCGGAAAGAGTTCGCCGCAGTGAAGATTAATTCTTTCGCCGCAGAGAAGGATCCAGTTCAAGTACGCCGCACGCGAACTTACCTGTCATCTCTACGAAATGTCAAAAACTTGGACCAAATTTGGAAAATTCTCTCACTGTTTGACCAGACCTACCAATCCATTAATTAAAAAACCTACTAAATTAGGTTATAAGAGGATCATAGGGAAAAAGAAGGGAGAGCCGACACATACACATCATCCATCTCTCACTCTCGACCTCGTCCGTTAATCCCATCCATTTTTCATCCTCGCTGTCATCATCTGCTGTCTCCGCCATAGATATTCTCAGTGTCTTTACAGTTGTGAGGGGTCCCAAATTTATGCTTGGCTAGAACACCGATTCCTCTTGAAGATGTAGTGATAACTTGAGTTCGATGGGCTTTAAAGGGGAGTAGTTATACATTGTCAAATTTAACTACATTGTTATGAACTTCTGAGTTAGGGTTTATTGCTTTCTAGTTAGATTTTCTTGATTAGAGTTTAATTAAGTGTTGAACAATATTTTGTGTTATGGTTTTGCTTATGTAGAATTTGGATACTTAATATATGAAGTTTCATATATGTCTTTGTGGTGATTATGTTAACTCTCTTTTATCTACTTAGTTGTGTTTGATATTGAGATTAAGCTTGATCCATATTGACCACTTGCATTAGCTCATCCATTAATACACACTAAGATGCATTTAACAAGGTTTTGATAAATGGAGTTCATTGATTAAAACCTTGGACTTAAAGATTTCTTTAAGGTTCATCATTTGGTAACTTAGTGATTTTTGCTCCCTAAAGATTTGTTTTAAACCATGATAGCCAAAGCTTGTTTTCAAGAGGATTCTATCAATTTGATCATTGTTTGTGTTTTTAATTTTGTTTCCCAAAAATCCAAAAGAATACTTTCATATACTTTTCTTTTAATTAGTCAATTTAGTTAAGTTTTTACCAATGTCCAAAACCCCCCTTTTTTTATCAACTTAGTTTTCATTTTTGACAATTAGACTAGCTTAGATCATTTGTGCTAGGTTTTGATTAAGTGAGACGACCAGAGGTTGCATCCTATATTGCAATCCTTGGAATTAAATTTCTGATTTGGTTTTCAAGGGATTAACCTAAAGATCAAACGAGCCGATCAAGCTGCATTTTGTTTGAAGCTTTTGACTTATTATAAACGACTATGTATTAAGTTCCTGAGGTAGGGAGAACATTCGAGAGCATGTTCTCTCTTCGACCTTTATTCATATTTCTTCTTGAATTCTTCAATTTCCTTCTGTGTTTGTTGCATCTGAGTGTGGATTATTGGAGTAATTGTGATTTCCATCACATTATTCTCTCCTACTTCATCAATCTTAGCTCATATAAAAAAAAAACCAAGAGTGATTTTGAAAAATCAAAACCCTAGTTTTCGCCACATTAGTGAGATCGGATGAAAGAACCTTTAATGTCAAGGGGCTTCACTAATCTATAAGTAATCCCCACAGAAAGTGAATTTCTTTTGCATTAATACCTTAGTTTCGAAGTCTGATGGATTTTTGTCTCTTGTTATTTTCTCCAGATTGAAGGTCCCTTTTATGATTTGGTCTCTCACAAAGTGTAATTGCACATCTATGTGCTTGGATCTATCATGTAGCACAATATCTCTACTTAGGTACAAAGCACTCTGACTATCCATGTAAATGACTGGCTTTGTGATGTCTATGTTGATTTCTTTTAGTATACCTAATAGCCACGTTAGCTCCTTTACTCCTTCAGTGATGGCATAATACTCGCCTCTGTGGTTGATAAACTCACTATTGATTGTTGTTGTGATTTCCAACTGATTGTGTTTGCTGATAATGTGAAAATGTATACTGAAATAGACTTTCTTGTGTCCTTATCTACTGCATAATTTGCATTCACGTAACCACATAAAGACAAGTAATTGCATTTAGTTAGTTATGCTTTAGTGTAACATAGTCCGTAGTTAATTGTTCCAGATATGTATCTGAGAACACCCTTGAGCCCTTGCCGGTGTTCTAAACCTGGATTGCCATGAATTTACTTAGGATACTTATGGCATAAACTAGATAAGGCCTTGTGCATAGCATAAGGCACATAATACTTCCAACACCTACATCATAGGGATAGTGATCCATTACTCTCTTTTCATCCTCAATCGTAGGACTCTTATCAGACATCATTTGTAGGTGAGATCCTAGGGGTACTGAGCTAGGTTTAGCTTGATCCATATTGAATTGAGCTAAGACCTTCCTTATATAATTCCTTTGAACAAGCCAAAGTTTCCCTTCCCTCCTATTTCTGATTATTTGTATTCCTAGAAGCTTCTAAGCTTCTCCTAGGTCTTTCATTTCAAAATGAAGGTATATATCAGACTGTACTTCTTGAATTATATTCAAGTCCTTCCCTGTGATGATTAGGTCATCTATATAGACCAACATAAATATTGCTTTAGCCATTCCTAGATCCTTAAAGTATTGGCAGTAATCATATGAACTTCTACTGAAGTTCATACTAGCAGCAATCTTATGGAACTTCTTGTTCCATTATCTAGGTGCTTGTTTAAGCCCATATAGCGATTTTTGTAATAGGCAGACATGATCTAGCTTGTTTTTGTCCTCAAAACCGACTGGTTGCTTCAGGTAGATTGTCTCCTCAAGCTTTCCATATAAGAAGGCTGTTTTGACATTCATTTGATGGATTTCCCAGTCATGAAGTGTAGCTAGAACTAGAATAAGCCTAATTGTTTTTGAATTTGACTACTAGAAAGAATATCTCCTTGTATTCAATCCCTTCCTTTATTCTAAACCCCTTAGCTACAAGCCTAGCCTTATAAATCCTAGGCTCTGCTTCTTTCACTCCTTCTTTTAATTTGAACAACCATTTGTTCTCAATTAGTTTGGCTTTAGGAGGTCTAGGGATTAAAGTCCAAGTCATATTCTTCATCAGTGAAGAATATTCTTTCTCAGAAGCTACTTTCCACTGTTTTGCATCTTTGCTTCTCATGGCTTCTTCATAAGTTTTTGGAGCCTTATTTTCTATATTTTCAGCCATAAAGCATGCAAATTTAACTAAGTTTGAATCAAAGGACCTCCCATTTGGGATTCTCTGTCTTGGCTGCCTATCCCTTGTGAGTTGATAGTCTTGTAGGCTTCCTTGTACATAAGATGAAGTTGTGTGTGGGGTTTCTTCTTCACCCACTCCTTTAGCCTCTTCTGTCCTTTGTTTATAATGTGTAATGGCTTGTATGGGCTCCACATCTGCAGATTGTGTAGTGCCACCTTCATCAGGTTCTGGTGGTACATAGAAAGGGGCTGATTGGTTCTGTGAACTTAATTGCTTCTGAATTTCCCTTTGGAAGTCTAAATTTAAGGAGCTCTTGTTCAGCAGAGGGAATTCATCTTCCTTGAAGATAACATCTCTTCTTATGATAGTTTTGTAGCCTCCCTTTTGGATTAGTAAGATCTCATATCTCTTAACACCCTCTGGATAGCCTAAGAAAACTCCCTTGATTGCTCTAGGTTCCAATTTTCCTTCTTTCTGATGTGCATAAGCTGCATATCTGAAAGTCCTAAGGTGAGTAAAGGTAGGTTTCCTACAATTCCAAACTTCTTGTGGTGTCTTGTAATCATTAGCAGAGATTGGGAGCCTGTTAACTAGATAGGTCGCACTCTTAATGGCTTCTCTCCATAGTGAGTGTGTGCAACTCGAAGAGAGTAATATCCACCTTGTCTTTTCTAGGAGAGTCCTATTGAGTCTCTCAGCTACACCATTCTGCTGAGGTGTAACTTTCACAATTTTATGCCTTTGAATTCCTTTCTTGCTGCAATACTCCTCAAACTCGTTATTGCAATATTCTAATCCATTGTCAGTCCTTAGGCATCTTATCTTCTTCCCAGTCTAATTCTCCATAAGTGTATGCCATTTCATGAAATTTTCTAATGCTTCATCCTTTCTCTTCATCGGATATACCCAACACTTCCGATATTTTTCATCAATAATAAATATAAAATATAAATTCCCTCCTGCAATAGATACTTGAGCTGTCCCCCAGAGATCACTATTAACATATTCCATGATCTCTATGGCCCTCTATGCTCCATTTTGGAAACTAGATCTATGATGCTTTTCAAGCACACATGATTCACAGAATTCCAACTTCTGTAGGTTTTGGTCAGGGATTAATCCTTGTTTAGAGAGGTGGAACAAACCTTTGTTCCCTGCATGACCTAACCTTGCATGCCATTGCTTGGTTAGTTCATCATTTCCTTTCTCGGTAACTTGATTAACTTCAGTTGAGCCTATAACATAGTGTAGCCCACCCCTCTCAATTCCTCTAATAATGACTTTACTATCCTTTAGGATTTCTCTTAGTCCATCTTTTGATTTGATCTGAAACCCTTGCTTATCAAACAAGCTTTTAGAAATCAGATTTCTCCTTATTCCAGGCACAAATTTGACATTACTAAGGATCCTTCTCTTTCCATCTAACATGTTGATGGATACACTTTCAATCCTCTTTATCCTTTGCTGCCCAGAATCTGACATTTTGACCTTGACTGTGATTGGTTCAAATGTAGTGAATCAGTTTCTATGTGTTGTCATATGCATTGTACACCCTGAGGCAAAAATCCATTCTCTGCTCTAGTCTTTGTTGTCCTCAGTGATAGCCAGAATTTCATCACCACTTGATCTTTTGGTTTTTCTACATTTCCTGCATCTCCACTTTCTGTAGCCTTATCCCTCTTCTTCTTTCTACAATCCCTTGCAAAATGTCCTTTCTTATCACAATAAAAGCACTTATTTCCTTTTCCTTTTTTCTTCTTTTCCTCACCTTCCTTGGTGTGCTTATCCTTTCCAATTCCCTTCTTCCATTTTCCTTTTTTGCTATTTTTCTTATGAAATTTCTTTTTATGATTGTTCTCTACAAACATAACTTCTACCTCTTTCTAAAATAAATTAACGTCCACTATTTCTTCCATTAGTGGGCATGATACCCTCTTAACCGTGAGGGATTCTTGACTAACATGTTTAATTACCTTCTTGAAAGCGTTGAATTCAGAAAGTAAAGCCTTTAGAATCACTACAGCTTGATGCTCCTCAGATATTTTTTCATCTGTAGCTTCTAAGTCTTGAACTAGCTTAAAGAAATAGTCTAAATTATCATCTAAGGAACAGAGGTGTTCATCTTGTAGTTAGCAAGAATGTGAAGAAGTGTCATCTTGTTAGGAAGACACTTCTTGGCATAAATTTCATCATGTTTCTCCCAAAGCTTCTGTTTAGTGTTACAATTTTGTACTTTTCTTATCACAGTAGGTGATAAGTGAAGCATTAACTTGCAATGTGCAAGTCTTTGCATTTTAAGTCTCTTTACTGGATCAATCTCAAGATCATACTTATCTTCTATAGCTTCATAACAATCATATGATTCAAGAAGGGCTTGCATCTAGAGTTTCCAAATGGTAAAGTCTTCTTTTCCAATAACTACATCCATGTCTTTTCCTACCATTATGACTGTAGATTAAAGAAACAAAAGACTTTTACTTACTAACTATTCTTGATGATTCTTTAATACTTAAAGTGACCAAGAAATGCCCCAGAAGGTTTCTGAATGCTCTGATACCACTTCTGTTAGGATAAAAATGTTATACTACTGTTCTTTTTAAACACAGACTGATAAAGAAGTTAATATTGCAGATAATCTAAAGTGTAGTAAAGTAAAGAACTCTAAGAATTTTTACTTGGTTCGATAGCCTCAATGCTATCTACATCCAAGGTTCCCACTGATGTGGTTTCCACTAGTATGAAGAAGAAGATGAGAACTTGTACAGAGATTGAGTGTACAAGTAAGTACTCTAGCACTCTTTGATATTTTTCTCACTCTATTCTTACACTCACAGATAATTGAATACAATGAAATGTGAAAATGCAATGTCTGTCTATGTTCCCTCTAATGCTTGAGTTGTGTTTCTTTTATAGTTGATGAAGAGAGTGGCTTTCGGATGATCCTGCATGAGTCAGATATGTATCATGTGCCTTTCACATGAGTTACTAAACCTTTTGCTTCTAGCCTACATATTATCTTGTTTGAAGTTGCGTTTTATTTGAAGCTTCTGACTTATTATAAATGACTATGTATCAAGTTCAGATGTTTAAGTTTATTCACGTATGTCTCATGTACAAGTGTCTTGAACCTTGTCTTTTGTTTCTGACATAGTGAGAACATTCAAGAGCGTGTTCTCTCTTCGACATTCAAACATTTCTTCATGTTTCTGCTTCGATTCTTCAATTTCCTTCTGTGTTTGTTGCATTTGAGTGTGGATTGTTGGAGTAATTGTGATTTCCACCACATTACATTTTTTAGCAACGTGTTTTCCAACTTAGCCACTCTTTGTTCCATAACTTCCTTTTTCTTACTTATAATCAACCTCAAGAGACATATTCTTGGTTGCCAAATTCTCATTCATACATTCCAATGATTTTATCTTACTCTTTAGAGATACATCATTACTCTTGGACTTCTGAACTTCTTTGAAATACTTCACTGTCAACCTTTTGTACTGATCGTACAATTCATGATATGCATTTTTCTTAATTCATCAACTTCAATATTATAGTCAAAATAATATATCTCATCATGTTCTGATTTAGCCATAAGACAGACATTGTTGACTTCTTCAAACTCTTCTTCTTCAAAGATTTCAAAATCTTCATCTGACCAAGTTGTTTTTAGTGTCATTCCTCTTCTGTAGGAGGATACCTTATCTCACCTAAGCTTGATTTCATGGATCATCAAGTTTCCTCATAGCCAGTCGAGTGAAATAATGTCTAGTTCCTTTGCTTTCATATTCTTCTTGAGACAATGCACATATCAGATGATGTTTTGCTTTAACGTTTAGTTGTACATTTTTTTATCAGCATCAATCCATACTTCTACGTTATCGATAGTAGGAAGTGTAGCTCCAATCTAATGGCTTGCCAGACTTCGATATCTACATATTAGAGATATATGGTCATTCTCTCTTTCCAATATGAGTAGTTATTTCCATTGAAGTAAAGAGGTTTTGAGATAGATTGTCCTTCAAAACTGGTCATTCTCTCTTTCCAATATGAGTAGTTGTTTCCATTGAAGTAAAGAGGTTTTGAAGGAAAGAGGTTTTGAGACGGATTGTCCTTCAAAACCTCTCAAAATGTTTGTTATGATCTATCACGTGCTGTAAAACACAAAAATGTGAAACCTTGTTCTGATACCAAATGATAAAACAAACACACACAAAAGGGGTTGAATTATATGTGACTTGAAAATTTTTGCAAGTTACTTCCAATTCGTAAAAAGATAAGGGCCTGTTAAAATTTAAAACAATATAAGCGTGTCAGACGATAGAAGCCTGTTAAATAACAAGAGCTTGTTAGATGATAAACCCCATTAAAATACTTGAAAGAAGAAGGTGCCTAATAAAATGAAAGGATTGAAAAGTGAAGGAGCCTCTTGCTAAAATGAACACACACATAAACACAATATAATGTGAAAATTTAAAAGTTAAAAGAAGAGAAAGAATGATGCAGTCGATTTATACTGATTCAGGTTATCACCTAAGCCTACATCCCGTCCCCAAGTATCCAATTTGAGTGTTTCACTAAAATCCCAACTTAAGTGTTATAAATGTTGTTGGGCCCTGTTTCCGGAGCCCAACTCTTATGAAACGAATCATACATTTTCTTGCTCTGATACTACTCATGTTGGGTCCCGTTTCCAAAACCCAACCGCTTACTCCGATAATAAAAAATTCACATATTTTAAAATTGTTGGAAGGATAGAAATCAACAAATCAAATTCCTCATAAATCAATACCGAATTTATCCCAACTTCACTTCCTTTATTACAACATCATTCAAAGCAATTCAACTTCCAAATGAAATTCATCCCACACCCAAACCTCAATTCATATGATTCTTCATTTTTTTTCCATAATTCATTTATTAATAAATCGCAACAATTTATATCAAAGACCATCAACTCAACTCATACCATTCATACACAATTCATATTTCAAATCCATACACAAATCCATAATTCATTTACATCAT
>JANZLX010155783.1:0-15608 GCA_025531955.1 Erythroxylum orinocense
TTGATATAAAACAAGAAATATTTTGACTTTGCAAATCTTCTAAATTAATCTTATAAAGATTGTTTCGTCTTTTGGCAGAAAAGAATATTGATCCGTCTTTGTTTTTGACTACACAGGAGTTTTGATTAAAGAATAATTCAAAACTAGAATCATATAATTGACTTACAACAATCAGATTATGTTTTAAACCTTCAACTAAGAGAACATTATTAATAGATGCAAAGGAATCTTTACCGATTTTGCCGATTTCAACTATTTTGCCTTGCTGGTTGTCTCCAAAAGTTGTTGATTCTCCCTCTTATTTTGAAGATCTAAGAATATAAACCTTCTTTCCGTGATATGTCGCGAGCATCTACTGTCCAAATACCATTGGTGCTGGTTGCTTTTTCCAAGGAAGGAGATTTGCTGTAGATATTATGTTCTTCTTAAGTACCCAAATTTTCTTAGGTCCTTTGAGGTTAGTCTTATAATTATTCATAGAATGATAATAAGACAACTGATGATATTTCTTTCTATAAGGAAAAAAATTCTTTTTGTAACGAGTATTGCTTTTTGTAAACCCTAAACCACTCTTAACATTAGGGTGTCGATATCTTCCAATCATGCCATTCATTTTTTTGTACTTTCTGTAAAGGTTGATAGATCAGCTAAAAGAGTATTAATCCTTTGTTTCAGTTGACTAATTTCCTCAGATCATCTATAGTTATTTTTTTCTTCATATCGTCTACTTGTTTCTTAAGGCAGACATTTTCTCTCTAACACTTCCGTTTTCTTCAAGTTTTCGACAAACTTCCTCTTTAAATATCTATACTGCTTTAGTATAGCATGTGAATCTTCTAAAAATTCTAAATATGCATCTTGAAGTTCATTTAAGTTAGAAGTTAGCTCTTTGTCACCTTCTATTTTGGCTACCAAACATATATTTGCTTGCACTGATACTTCTAAATCAGAATCAGATTTGGATGACTCCAAATCGTCCTAAGTTGCCATCATGCTCTTCTTATTTTCTTTATTTTTCTTCGATTTTCTTCTAATCAACGGGCATTCAGACTTCTTATTTTCTTTGCTATTTTTCTTAAAAGAAAACTCTTTATTTCCTTTTTGCTTTCTTTTTCCACATTCTTCTGATCTTCCTTGAAATGAAAGATAATTCATCATCTTCTTCACTTAAATCTTGTTTAGATTCACTGGTATCGTCATTCTTGATTTCTTCAATCTTTAACACTTTTGACGATGAACTTCTATTTTTCTTAGTCTTGTGATTTTTCTGACCAACCTTTAATGCTATAGATTTGTCTCGTCTGGGTTTATCTTTTGCATCAATCTCTACTTCGTGTATCTTTAAAGAACCAAGCAATTCATCAAGCTTTAATATACTCAAGTCCTTGGTTTCTTATATTGCAGTGACTTTAGGTCTCCATATTTTAGGCAGACTTATGAGAATCTTCCTGACATGGTCTTGATTATCGGAAATTCTCCTAAGAGCTTTAAGTCCATGAACGATAGTTTGAAATCGTCCAAACATCTAATCAATAGACTCATCTTATTTTATCTTAAACAGCTCATACTAATATACAAGAATACTCATCTTGGACTCTTTCACCTGGTTTGTGCCTTCATGTGCGATGGATAGAGTTTCCCACATCTCCTTTGCAGTTTCGCATCCATGAACTTTATCATATTCACTTCTGTTTAAAGCATAACTCAAAAAGAACTTGGCCTTTGAGTTTAATTGAAATCTAGCTTTATGATCGGCTGACCATCTAGTACGAGGAATGGTATTTCCTTCATCATCCATTGGTATTATGGTCCATTCTTGATAATATCCCAAAGATCAATGTGTGTGGATTCTATGAAGAGCCGCATCCTTTCCTTCCAATAATGATAATCCTTACAATTGAATGCAGGAGGTCTTATGACGGAGGTACCTTCAACTATAAAAACATGTGATTCAGCCATGGATCTTTGTCCTCAATTTGTAACAGTAATCTTGGAAACCGAGCTCTGATACCAACTGAAGTAAATCACTTATTAATATAGACTTTATGTACAATATACAAAATGCACAAGAAGGGGGGTTGGATTGTGTATTCTTCTCGTGAATACAAAACCCTTCGATATTTCTTGAAAATAACTTTTTCAAACTATTAAAGTAAAGAGCTAGAAGATGGACACGGTGATTTTATACTGGTTCAACCCAAACCTTAGGTTACGTCTAGTCCTCAGAGTTCTTATGAGATTTCACTATACTTCTCCAAATTTACAAGTATTCTTTTCTCTCTTTCAGAGCCTTTTCAGGTTTCTAACATAAGTATTCTTTTCGCTTCTTAAGTCTCTTCAGGCTCTCAGCCCTTTCTTTCTCTCACTAGAAAGATATTGCGAGCTTTTTGTTACAATAAAGTTTGCTCTCGTGTATCGCACTTTGAATACAGAATTTTTCTATAACTTGAAAGCTAAACGTCCAAAGTTCAAAATTAAAATTGTTCATTCTTCGACTACGACTGGTATTTATAGCCTTTGTGTCCAACTGCTTCTTGTTTCTTGTAGAAACCGTTATTCAGTTGAGTTCTGTAGCTAACTCCAACTAGCTAACTGTCCGACATACTAGAGTGTCTTCATCTCTGTATCGTCTATGTTTTCCTCTTCTTCTGTGTTTTCTTCACTTCTTCTGTGTTTTCCACTTCTATTGTGTTTTCTGCTCTTCTTCTGTGTTTTTCGCTTATTCTGGGTTTTCCGCGTTTCTTCTGTGTTTTCCACTTCTTATGTGTTTTCAGCGCTTTTTCTGTGCTTTGTGCTTCTTTTGTGTTTTTCACTTCTTCTGTGTTTTCCGCGCTTCTTCTGTGTTTTCCCCATCTTCTGTGTTTTCAACGCTTCTTCTATGTTTTTCTGCTTCTTTTGTGTTTTCCGCGCTTCTTCTGTGCTTTCCACTTCTTCTTGTTTTCCGCGCTTCTTCTTTTTTTTTTTCACTTTTCTATGTTTTCTGGGCTTCTTCTATTTTTTCCGTGCTTCTTCTGTGTTTTGTGCTTCTTTTATGTTTTTCCGCTTCTTCTGAGTTTTCCGTGCTTCTTTTGTGTTTTTCATTTCTTTTGTGTTTTGCGCTTCTTCTGTGTTTTGCCACTTCTTCTGTGTTTTGAGCTTCTTCTATGTTTTTTTGCTTCTTCTGTGTTTTCCCCGCTTCTTCTATGTTTTTCCACTTCTTCTGTGTTTTGCGCTTCTTTTGTTATTTGCTGCACGCTTAACACACTTATTAAAACAGTTCACTTATTTCTAATATTATTATTATTTGATTGTCACCAAAATTAATAGACATGAAGTCTTTTTGACTTAACAGTATATTCATTTTTTATAAATTACACTCATTAGCATATTAAGTCAGTAAACATTTTGTCTAAAATTTACAACATCCAATTCACCCCCTTTTAGGTGCCATTAAGGACTACGATGTGGTATTAGAGTGGCTCTATTATGCTAGTATTTCAAACGAAATCTTATAGAAAAGATCATAATGACATATTTAGGAGTATCATCACTATCAACATCATTCAAATAAAAAGGACAAAAAATTATTAGATCTCCCTTCTTTGAAGAAAATGGTTATCTCTATTGGAAAACAAAGATGACATGTTATTAATGGCTAGAAGTGTAAAACAATGAGAGATATTTTTAAATGGCCCATTTATATCCACAAAAATTGTAGATAATAAAAAGGTCTACAAACTAAAGGAAGAATGGGGACCTCAAAATAAGAGATAATTTCCTTGAATAGTAGGACCATACATATCTTATTTTGAGCATTAGCAAGAAATGAATTCAATATCATCTCTATGTGTGAAATAGTTTATGAAATTTGGCATACAGTAGATATCATGCATGAGGTAACAAATTAAATTAAGGAGAGAAAGTTCAATATATTAACCCACTTATAGAATTATTTTAAATGAACCATAATGATAGTATCTGTAGCATGCATACAAGATTTATTGATACTATTAATGCTCTCAAGAAATCATTCATGAGGCAATAAATCAAGTTAAGGAGATAAATTTTATTATATTAACCCACCTATATGAATTATTTCAAATACACTATGATGACAATATCTCTAGCTTGTATACAAGATTTATTGATATTGTTAATTCTTTCAAGAGTCGTAGAAAAGACCTATATTAATATTGAAATTATAAGAAATCTTTTTAGGTCACTTTGAGGACAAGGAAAGATAAAATAATTGTTATATAATACGTTGGATTTGAAAACACTACCATTGAAGGAGCTCATTAGATGTCTTCTTATATATGAAATGTTATTTCAATAGATGTAAGAAGAAATGATTCTTCCAAAAAAAAAAGACCCAACATTCAAAGTGTCAAGGGAGGATTCAAGTGAAGAATAAACATTTACAAGTGAAAGTGATGATGAAGACCTCACTTTTATCACTAGGAAATTCAATAAGTTTTTGAAGAGAGGATTTCACCAAATAAAGGACTTCAAAGAGGGTAAAGGTAATTCGAAACATAAATCATCTAACACTATTTTCTTTTGGATGTAGAAAATATGTCCACATTGATTGACCTAAGGCGTGTTAGTTAATATTTAATGTAGTAAGTGCACTGTGTAGCTGTAACTAGTACCGAAATTTACAGGTCAATCGTAGGAGGATGATAAGTACTAGTAATTACTGTCATCCTATTATATAGCCTACGGATTGATGATGTTTCTTTAACTAAAGAAACTAAAATTGAGCAAATAAACTAAACAAGCAATGTGAATTAAAGCAAGGGATTGGTGACATTAAATTAATCACCGATATAAGATGATTAGTACCTAGGCTTTAAATCCCCCTAAACCTTAACTAATTGATTCCTTGTCATATAATTATGTTATTGATTTATTGGGTCGTGGAGA
The DNA here is from genome assembly GCA_025531955.1 of Erythroxylum orinocense. Lineage (NCBI taxonomy): Eukaryota > Viridiplantae > Streptophyta > Magnoliopsida > Malpighiales > Erythroxylaceae > Erythroxylum > Erythroxylum orinocense. The sequence continues at coordinate 4,906 of JANZLX010155783.1, forward strand.
TTCCTAAGATATGCTATTAGCTGACTTTGAGTCTACTAATAACTAATCCTAAGGCCTCTAACTGAATTACTCAGGTTAAAACTTATAGAATTGCTTTACCATATTTTGAATCCCTCTATTAGGTTTGACCCTAATCCAGAAGATTTATGTCGTCCTATCTCTAGGATTGCAACCAACTCTTTCTAATTATCATAGACCTATTCAACGTAGGATTTCTCAATCGCTAAGTATGAAATCATATTAAAGTCTAAAAATTAGATTAATAGATAGTAAATAGAATGGATAATTGGATCGCAATAATCATCAAACACAGTTGCATTCATAAAAGAATCAAAACATGTCATATTATCCAACTTGGGTTCATCTAACCTAGATAATAAAAAAAATAGCTATACATCAGCAAACATGAAATCATATCCGTATATACAGAAGCAGAATAGAAAACATAATATCATAAATCTAAATCTCCCTGATGGTTTTCTATCACGTATTATGACAATGTCGATGTCCGATTTTGTTTTCTGAAGGATCTCTTGATAATAATCCCACGTCTTCCAATTGATAAGCTCTAAATCACCTATAGAATCACCTTTGAATGTCTTAGGCAATGCCAGCCACTCTCTCCTCTCTACTTGTCTCTAAAACGTCCAACTTATATGAAAATCTAGGTTTTTGGGTTATGCATGCTTCCCTAGATGTCATGAAAGTACATAGGTGTGCGAAAGTGCACGATCATGCTTTTCTTCCAAATTGCTATTTTTCCTGTTTCAGCCTCATTTTGATCTAGTTTCTTCTCTTTTAATTCCATATAAGCAATTGTAACCTAAAAACACACTTGAAACAAATTAAGTACCAAATATACATCAAAATTATAAAATATCAAGCAAGAATACAACATTAAATATGGGGTAAAAACATAGTTAACTAGCCATCTATCAAATATCCTAACTCTTAAGTTTTTGCTTGTCCTTAAGCAAACCATAATCGAAATTACAAATTTACAACATTAATCCAACATCAATTTCAACCTATCCATTCATACTATACATTGTCATATCCTATTGAATCAAATTAACATACAATCATAATCAAGTTGTCATAAAATTAACTTCCTAAGTAATATTAATAATAATCACATCAACAATCTCATTGAAATTAAAAGCATACCTCTTTACACCCTTACAAGGATTCCATTTAATGCACTCAAGTGTTTAGGGTGAAAAGAGTCAAAACTCTCAATTAATGCATAACAAAATTCTTACTATAGGCTTGCAGTAAAATCACAAATCTCCACCACTTTTGTACAAATTGGAAACAAAAAATCAAAAGATCTTTTTGTAGGTTGTAATGAGGATAAGGTAAAAGATGAATGGGATAATAAAAGGGGCTAGGTGAAGGAAATTTACTCAAAGAAATAGTACAAGACTTGTTTACAAATATACATTTATCCTTTCATTGCAAAACAAATGGTACAACATATTTATTTTTCTCCCTTTTTACATTCCTTTTTTATATATTTCCATCGGTACTACAAATTATAAATTATTGGAACTTTCACAAATTTCAAGTCTCAATAAGTAAATAATGTAAATAGCCTTCAAGGCTCAAAATAATAACAGGTCTTCGAAGAAAAATAAGATAAAGGTTAACATGTAGATAAAATCAATGAAAAAGGTTAAGGCTTAACTTGGTTATTCCTAAAGGTCAATTTTTTAGGTGTGATAATTTTCAAAGAAAATTAGGTTTAAATAAGTTGGTTAATCTAGGTGCCTTTATCATATTAATGCCTTTAATTTTCATAAACGTCTCAATATGCATAATAAAGCAAGTTATAGATTATCCTACTATACAATGATAACACACACAAAAGAAAGAAAAGAGCTTTAAAAATTTGCTCTTTAGGCTCAAAAGCAAACACAAAACATTGGGTATATATGTGTGTAAATAATATGAAAATTTCATTCAACTTGAAAATTGCAATGACTACGAAAAATATGACTTAAAAAATTAATTTCATTCTAGCCATCAACTTATTGCACACCATTTCAAATCAATATTCAACAACAACATATAGTATTCATGGACAAATCTTAATTAATTCAAGACATCAGTTAATAAAATTTATAATTAGGATTATAATAAACTTGAAGAATTTAGTTAAAAATTTAGTCAACTCATCCCTACACTTAAAATTGAACATTGTCCTCAATGTTCATAATACAATAAAATATGTAAGTGAGAGGGTTGTTCGGTACTTTCCTGATTGAGGTGATTACTTGAATTAATCCATCTGATGTTAACTTATCCATACAAAAATAAAAAATAAAGCATAAAAAGAAATAAAGGAAATAACATAATTGGAAACAACAAACAATAAAGACGAAATGAAAATACGAAAGTGATATAACAAAAGACAGTGTTAATTCTTGGACTGCCTCCCAAACAATGTTTTGTTTACCATCACTAGCTCGATGTACTTCTTTCTCTTAAGGTGATTCAAATAATTAATGTGATTGTAGCATAACTACAGGTTTCACAACTTATAGGTAAGCCACCTGTTTGTGCTTTCGACCACCCTTCTTCCTCATCTTCCTTTTCTGATTATTCTTTCAAATTTGTAGCTTTTCTGGTGGATCCTTGCTAGTGAAATCTTGTAGAGCTTCTTCACAAGTTTTCTCTGTCTTGATAGTGTCTACAATTTCAAAAGGATTTTTCTTTACTTCAAAAACTTTAAATGTAATCCTCTCGTTTCCCACTCTCAGAGTTAACTCACCTCCATCATCGTCTATAAAAAGACTTAACGGTCGCTAAGAATGATCATCCAAGGATAAAGGGTATCTATATATCTTCATCTATATCTAGGATGGTAAAAGCAATAGGAAAGGCGAATTTATCAACCTTGACAGGTATATCCTTGATTATGACCTTAGGATGTTGAAGTGATCTGTTAGCCATTTTCATGCATATCCTAATCGGTGTTAGTTCACCTAATTCCATCTTTTTGCGCAAAGTGTAAGGCATCATACTCAAGCCAAATACTAAGTCTACAAAAGCCTTATCCACTTTAACACTATCAATAGTACAAGGAACATAAACATTTCTTAGATCATCTTGTTTCTGTGGTAGTTTTGCCACTTCGTTGGAGTTCTTCTTGTTTAACACTTCACTCTCCAACTTCTTCGATTCCTCTTTATTTCCTAACTTCTCTTTTATGGATTCAATAAGGGCAACTTGTATTTTCAGTTGCTTTATTATATGGAGTACTTTATTCAACTCTGCTTTTCTAAAGTTTCTACGTTAGGATGGGGTATGAAATTGTAGGTTGATACTCTTTGATTCTCTTCAGGTTATATTTACTCTGTATGAAACGTTTGTTAGCCCTTTTTATTTTCTTCTTCCCTTACTTGATCTGTAATACTTTCTTTTTCTTTTAGAAGCTCTTTTTGAAATGTCCATCCGTTTATGAAACCAACCTTTATCTTTTCTTTATTCTCAAACTTGTGACTATCAGCTCTCATTTCAGTAAGGACTTACATTAATTTATCTCTAACTGCTACTTCCTTTTCTTCTTCCACTTCTTCTTTAACTTGGTTGAGCTTCTTTTTAGTGGATCGAGTGATTGCCATTATCCTTTCTCTAAGATTTGTTTCAATTTTGCTTGGTAAAATCCCTTTAGGTCTCTCCACCACTTATTTGACTAGTTAGTTAAAATTTATCTCTAAGTTCTGTATGGATGCTTCTGTTTGCAGATGCTTCACCTTTGAATTCTGAATAAGTTCCAGTATCATCTCATCCCTATCTGGGTTACTTAGTTGTGATGTTTTTGCTTGAAATCTAGGTGGAGGGTTATTCCTTTATTGTCCCTGATTTTCCTATGAGAAGTTGGGGTGTCTCCTTCATCTCGGAATGTACGTGTTACCATAAGGGTTATTTTGGTTTCTTGGAGTGTTTTCCAAATATTCTACGTGCTCAGGTTAATTACATTGGCAATTTTGTCCTAGGTGACCGAACCAACACAATTTGCAATACATCACTCGTACCTATGGAGCCATAATAATATTGTAATCTTTTACTGATACTAGTATTTTTACTTAGTGATATTATTATTTTGATTAGTTAAAGAATTAACTAGTATTTTAAAGATCAAGTTCAATAGAAGGTAAAAGTGATCAAATGAGCAATTGACGTAGTGTGTCGTAATACTACACAAAATAACTAGATCTAAAATTATAGCTAATGGTAAGTCTAGGTTGATTCCATAGGGAGTGTGTGTAAAGCTTTTGAAAAAAAATTAATCGATATTTAGGTTAGGGGGTTTAGCTTGATTTCAAATAAGAAAATAAAATAAAACTAAACTAATGAAAAAATTAAATCAAACAACCTAAAAATGATGAAAAGTGATTAATGCATTAGGGACCGGATCATCGGTTCAATCTCAACCTAGAAACAATTAAACATACTTTATTGAATTATTATTCTCATACTTCTCCTAACAACTATTAATTGTAGGTTAACAACAAGCTTTGTTAACCTCGGTTTTCCCTTATGTCATATTTAATTAAGAAGAGCTCCTTAATTAAACCTAGTTATCAAACAACCTAGAATAGACTCTCTAGATTTAATTAGACAACCATATTATGAGTTAGGAAAACAACTTAATCAAGACAACAACCACACAAGCTTGGGTCATTTGGCCTAGGTTATGTTATCCTTAATGATTCGAAACCATTAGTTACTACAAATGCATCTCAACATAACAATTACAAATTATATTGAAATTCTAGAAAAGAGTTTATACATAAAAATAATCAAATAGAGCACCTAATCATTCTTACATAACACCCAAATAATAGACATAAGATAATATAATCAATTCTTAAGAGAGAAAGAATAACAAACATAATGGAGAGAATGCTTAACCGGGTTCTTCAGTGTCAATATCACCTCTGAATAGGTGTCAAAAAGCTCAACCCTCTATAGGTCTCCAAAGGAATGGAGCTTTTCCCATTCTTCTCTTCAAAATTGAGAGCTCACAACTTTAAAAAGCTTTTCTAGACAATTCATGCCTTCTGTTATCATATTATGTCTACTTATATTAAAAGTAGGGTTTCAAGTGGACAAGTGGCAAATTAACAGGCGTGACTTGGTGTGTCACCCCCATGAGTGTGTGTCACGGTCACGCCAATGACGCAACACTCTCACGGCCATGACTAAATTGTCATGGCTATGAGACTTATCTCATGGCATGACAATGTGTCCTTCTTCATTCCTTTTGGCATTTTCTTGTCTCCTCTTGCTTTAATCCTTCTTCTTCTTGTTCCACGAAGACAAGTGAGTGTGAATGTCAAGAAGACGACTCAAAGATTGTGCTTTCGACTCACTTTATCTCTTTCGCTTTCGAATTGTCCCTAAAACCAAATATGAACTAAAGTGAATGTCTTAAGCATTTCATAGCATTGAACACTAAGTGTTATGGAATAAATGTATAATCAATTAAGCATATATCAGCAATAGAATCATTTAAACAATTAAAAGAAGAATAAAACATAGAAAGTGAAGCACAAATACAATTCATAAAGACCTTCATAGGAGTTTAGGTTAAACGGATTAAGAAAAGGAAAGAATGGAGTCATTCCATGTATAATAAATCATTTTAATCTTTTTCGGTAACCTTATCTTAGTAATTTCACCAATATAAGGAATTAATATTGCATGAATATGTTTTACTATATTCAAAATGCGTAAATGTTTTCATACTTAAGAGGAAATTAGATATGAGTTTAAAAGAAAACCCTCTTGAGATATCAAAAAAAATGTAGATAACTTTAAAAATGTTTTAAATTAGATTTTTGTCAAAAGATTTGGTTTTGATCTTTGAAAAGTTTGAGAATTTTGAAAAACCAAATTTATTGTGACTTTTGTTGGCCTATCTAAAGATAGGTTAACCTATATTAAGTTTTAATAGTGAGATTTTATAATAAAAAGGAAATAATCCAACCTATATGGGACATAGATCAACCTAGTAAGTGTTTAATTCTTTATAACACATGTTCAGTTAGACAATGGCAACCTATATTGGTCCTGAGACATAGATTGATACAAAGGTCAAGCAAGCTAACACTAAGAGAAAAATTAGTTTTAGCAATTGAAATTACCAAAAAATTTAGTGACGGAAATTATCGACGGAAAAAGGCATATGATAAATGGTTGTAGGTAAAATTTAGCGATGGACATAGTAAATCTGTTGGTAAATTTCTCGACAAAATAACAATTTGCGTAGTTAAATTTATCGACAGATTTATAACTTTTGTCACTAAAATTACCGAGGACTTACAATCTGTCGCTAAATTTCACAACAAAATCACAAATTTTGTACGTAAATTTACCAACGGAATTACAATTCCTTTACTAAAATTAATGACAAAAATTGTAATTTCGTTAGTAAATTTACTTGCAGAATTTGTAATTCTATTGGGCGTTAGTAATTTGCCTATGAAATATTATAATTCTGTTGGAAAATTTACCAATGGTAATTTTAGCTACCATTTCTCACTTCCCACCTAAATTTTCTATTGATAATCTATTGATTTTTTTATACATTTAATTTATCTAAATGATATAATCTTGATTAATAATATAATGTAAAATTATCCTGATTGGTAATATAATATAAAAATTATAATGTACAACAATATATATCTTGAAAATATTTGTACATCAAAAATTCATAAAAAAAAACTTAAGAGTGGCAAAACATCAAAAACATTCGATTAAGTATCAAAAAATTATACATTTAAGCTAAGTAGTTGGTGAAGTAGATGATTTGACTGCTGCGATGAGGTGTTGCCCCTCCCCTTCAACTCACTTACCTAATTATGGAGTTGGGCTATGTACTCCATCAACAATCGCAATTGAGTTGCTAGCATTTCCACTATGCTCTTAAGCTGAACAAGTCTCTCATTTAATGTGGATCGCCTGCTAGATGCAGCCGTACTGGATGTGGAAGATTGCGAATAGCATACGTTTGCAAAATGAACCTAAGTCGAAAATCCTTCCATAATGGTCCCTACCACTAACTACATCAAGATATGTCTAACTCTCATCAACAACTTCAAAGTTTTGAGACTGTCGTTCAATGCTTTGTTGTATTTGGTCCTATCATTATAATTTTTTATCTTAATAAGTGATATTTTTTAACTAAAATTATTTATCAAATTAATATTAAAGTATAAATTTACATACATTAAGATGTCTGCATTGGGTGTTGAGGAAGGTCGTACCATCATACTTCTTAGTGTGGGTGTGCAAAAAGAGCTGATGTAGTGTAAGCTTCTTGCCAATAGACTTTTCTTACATCAGAATAAAATATTATAAGTGAACTACAATTTACAAAATTTTTGGCAAAGTTTCCTCTATTTTTATAATATTTACCCCCTGTTAAACAAAAAAATTTTCTCAACAACATAATAATTCATGGAAAAAGACATTTATAAAATTATCATTCTCCATAATACATATATATTTTCATTGTAAATTTCAATACATCAAATTACATTGAAATCAAATTTCCTACATCAAAGCACAAAAATCAGAATATAAACTTAAAGTTTAGATATTTACAAGTTTCACTTCACGTTCCTGGTGGGTTATAGATCTTCCAGGATGCAAGGGTAGATTCTTTCCCTCCGATCCTCCCCATCTGTTTGCAAAATTGCGCTCTAAAATGGAGATTGCCTTAGGTGTTGCCCAATATTACTGCCAATGACTCCATATTTCTTTAGATATATAAGGAAGCCGTGCACCATTCTTGTGTATCGAACTAACAAATTCTCTATAATATGAATGAGCTCGCCTCTTCCATACACCATAAATGACAACATCAAATTTTGAATCCCAAAAAATTCTTTCTTAAAAATAAAAAATAAAACATATTATAGGTACTTATAAAATATGATATTTATCTAATTATTGTATAAATTAGATAAATAAAAAAGATTAAAGAATTTATTTTTTGTACCTGAAACTTTTGATAATAAAAATCTTTTGTCCCTTGAGAGATATTCTTCCATATATAACCCTCAAGTTCTATCTTCTCCATGAACTTGGATGAGAAATTTCTAGAGCACGTTTCAAAAGGAACCAACCTATATATAAGATATTTGAGATCATTTTCAAATTAAACCTATAAATTCATTATAAATTTGTAGTGTTATCATGTATTACAAAATTTTTAGAATTTCACTCAAATTGTTGACAATTGTAATGTAAATTCTTCCATAAAGTCCCTTAGCTTTAGGGTGGAGGCTGCCTCCTTCATCTGCAATTTTTACCCCTGGTATCTCTATTGGTATAGATTCAAATTATGATATGGGAGTAGGGGTGCTGGATGGTGTAGCAATAGGTAGGCCATATGACTCTACAGGGACTGTAGGTGGGGAAGGTGATGTCTCATCTAGATATGCACTAGGTGGACGTGCAGCAACTGATTCTATAGCATTTGCAGAATGTGATGCTTCTTGGATGTGCATTAGCTCCATGAAATGGTGGTAACCTGACCCTTGGCCGCATCATATCCTTTTTTCTCTTTTGTGGCATATTTTAGCTTAAAATTCATAGTTTATTGATTATTACACTAATAGAACGATATAAATTAAATATATAACAATATATTGTTGATGCAATAATAAATTTATTCATATAATATTCTATTACATATGCAAATTAATTGTTGTCATCACTTAATTGTAAATCAAAATCAAAATCAAAATTAAAATCATCATCATCTTCATTTTTTAAAGCATTAGAATCAAAGTCAGGCTCCTCTTCAAATCTCTCACCCACTATAAATTCCTCATCATATCTAAATGAAATTTCAACATATTCATTATTTGAATTGTTCAAAGGTTCATTCTCGTCATATGTTACACATGCATTTATTTGATGAACATCTTCCTGAAACGTTTCACTTTCAATTCTCTTATTTTCTCCTTTTCCATGTAATTCAAAAACACCTCTAGGTTTTATTTGCAAACAACTAACCAATCTGACTTATCTCATCTTAAGCTAGGAAAAGGGACAAGTAAACCTAGGTCACTTGCATCGCCAACATTAAAGGTTCAAATTATCTAAATCTTCTTTGCTAGTTGATTTCAACTAGATTATATTGGCTATGTTCTTTTGTTCTAACATTAGGAGTTGGATCAAACCATTTGCACTTAGATATCACGCTCCATTTTATTAGCAATGCGGGGTACTCAATTTCAAGCATCTCAATAATTTTACCATAGTAATCCATCAATTCTCCCTGTATACAAACCTCACCCCCACTATTTACTGTTTAATTGTTATGACTATGATATTCTGTATGAAATTTGTATCCTTTAACAAAATACACCGGATGCAATTTAACAGTTTGCAAAGGCCCTTTCGCAAGATCATATATGAACTTGTTATCTATTGGATTTTCTGAGGCCTACATAAAAAAATCATATTAAATAGTATAATGTCATTTAAACAATTTGATATTATAATTGAACCATTTCAATTATTGCAAGTGGAAACTTACATATTTGTTGGACCATTGAGGAAAGCATCTTTTCGCTTTTCTATTAATATTATCCTATATTTTTCAGGCATTAGCTCTTGTAACCATTCCTCATATAATCTAAAAAAATTATTATGTATTTTAGTTATGAACACCACTAACCTTGAAAACCCAAATAATCAATTTCAAAATTAATATAAACTTACTACACGAAAGGTTAAACCTCTTGGCAATTCAATAAAATGTAACCATGAGCAACCTCTATTTCTTCTTTTATTAACATTCTTTTTATTGAGCATCTATATGTTCATCTAAGATATGTGAAAATGGATAAGTTACCATCAACATCATCCGTTTCACCCCCATTGTCATTACGAGAAAATTTTCCTTCTCTTTTATACACAACGACTCAAAATAATGTGAACAAAATGTACTTGCTTCCTTTACTAAATAAGCATTACATATCGAACCTTGAACTCTAGCCTTGTTTTTAATATTTTTCTTCAAGTGATGCAAATACCTACATTACAAATAGGGTTATTACAATTTTATGATTAAAACATGCTATAAGTTTTTAAATATTAACTATAATTACCTCACAAATGGATACATCCATCGATAATGAATTGGACCAACAAGTTTAGCCTGGTGTGCTAAATGTAAGTTATATGCTCCATACAATCAAAGAAGCTTGAAGGGAAAATCCCTTTTAATTTGCACAAGATAACTGAAATTTCCCTTTATTGTTTTTTTTAATTACAGCCAACTTCATTTCAGATGATGTTAAGCTTTTGAAAAACAAACTTAATTCTATTATAGCTTCCCAAACCTTATTCATTAGCAACTCCCGATGTTGGACCCCGAATTTTTAGTGAAAATTAGAAATATTAAAATGAAATGAAATGAGTATGTTTGTATATGAATAGTGTTATGGATGAATTTGTGCTTTAAGAAAATTAAGGAGAAAAAGAATCGATTAGTTTTGAGGATTTTGATATTTGAGTACACTTGTATGGATTATGAGAGGAAAGTGAATGAGTTGATTGAAATGGAAGTAAAAAATCAAGAAATAAAGAGAAAAGGTGTGAAAATATGAAGAATTGTGAAAGTTTGACTTTTTGGAGATAAAAGTTGACTTTTTGATTTAGGCCAAATTTGA
>JANZLX010155799.1:0-15604 GCA_025531955.1 Erythroxylum orinocense
AACAACCATTTTAATATAAGGGGTATAAAAGTCATTTATTATACATTACATTCCATTCCATCCATCTTCCAAACAATATTTCACTACATTATATTATGAACCCTTTCATCCTTCCCAAACAAATTTTTACTATATTACATTCCATTCCATTATAAACCCTTCCATTCCATTCTATTAATTAACATCCAACCAAACTGTTGGATTATTGAACACAGGCATGATTAGAGATAAGCGACGTAAAGAACCTGGAAAAATAAAAGAAGCAAGTTAATGTTTTGTTATTTGTTTTTTTATATCCTAAAATTTTAACATTTTATTTATTTTATTTATTTATTTAAAAATAATTAATCCCTTAAAATAAAATTGTTTGCTAATATTTGTAAGGCCTTATGTATTTTAGTAATCTAAAACATAAGGGATTTAATTCCAAAGTTTTAATTTTTGTAAGGCACGATGTCACCTTATTCATTTTAACATTTTGGAATTAAAAAACTGTTACCCTAAAATTGAGTTAGAAAAGGCATGATCTCGCCTTAAGAATTTTAGTAGTGTGGAACTTTAGGTCTTTTATCTTGAAAACTTAATTGTATAAGACATGATCTTGTCTTATGGATTTGGGTATTCTGGAATTTAAAGGATTCAATTTCATAAGGTTGAGTTACATAAGTTGTGACTTTGCCTTATGAAATTTAGTATTCTACCTAAAAGACCAAATGATTCCTTAAACTAACAAAGCAACTACACAAAAGCAAGCATATTATACCTATAAATAATTGTAATAAAACTAATAAAAATCATCATATTTGGGTTACCTCCCAAAGAGCACAATTATTCAATGTCATTATGTTTGATAAGGCTTTTTCTTCTCAATATTCTATGTATTAAAGAAGTGAAAAATCAATATCTATCAAGCTTGAGATTGTCATATCCACGTAAATGATTTTAGTCTATGTATATTTAGCTTGAAGATCTTTTTTGTATTTAAACTCTTTATTTCCACTGCACAATAAGGAAATACATTAGTGATAACCAAAGGACCAATGCATATAGAATTTAACATACCTAGAATAAGCTTTAATCGAAAATTATATAATAACACTTTCTTTCCTACCTCAAATTGCTTCCTCAATATCATATTATCATGGAATAATTTGGTTTTCTCTTTGTAAATTCTCAAATTCTGGCAAGTGTCCAACCTTAGTTCTTCTAGTTCTTGTAATTGCAATTTCTTTACCTCCCCAAATTTTTCTAAATCTATATTGCAACATTACACTACCTAATAAGCTTTATGTTCAATCTTCATCGATAAATAACAAGTTTTACTAAACAACTAATCGGTAAAGAGACATTTCTATTAGTGTTTTGTAGGTTGTATAGTAAGCCTAAAGAGCATCATCTAGACATAAACTCTAACCCTTTCTTCCCAGATTTACTATCTTTTCTAAAATAGATTTCACTTCTCTATTTGATACTTATGCTTATCCATTTGTTTGAAGATGATATGTAGTGGCTACTCAATAATTCACCCTATACTTTTTAAATAAAGCTGCCATTGTCATTTGGCATCTTTCTTCTTATCCTTTATTTAACCTTCTAAAGATGATTTCAGGTAACGACTCTTCTTCAAATAAATAGATATATTTTAGGTGATTAAGTAAGACTTTTTAATTCCATCTCCAAAGCCTGCAAAATATAGGGTAACATTAAATAAATTGAAAATGATTTTTTCTATTATAGTAATTTCAGTATTTAAAATTTTTAAATCTATTAAGATTGATGATAATGATTCTACAACTTCACAAGTTTCATCAACTTGCTCATTTACTTCCAATTTAGCATTAAACTTCAACTCATTACCAACACTTTCTTCTTCAAAAATATCATGCACAGTTAAATATATAATATACATATGATAAATAAAATAAAAATTGTTAGGACTTTATTGCTTCAAAAATATTAAACTTCACTATCTCTCTATCAAACTTAATGGAAAGAGTTCATCATCCACAAGAACTTTTGTTTTTTATCATTAGCAATTTTTTCCAACAAAATTGAAGCTGAATATTTTGCACTATCTCTATCCATTTTTAAGATGTAAAATTTCACAAAAAATACCAAACCATTAACATGAACTAAAACATCCTCTATAACAACTATATGATGCATATAAGAATGATCAACTATATTAAAAATCACATTAGTTTCTTGCAAAAAATTTAGATTTAAAGCTTGGTAAATTAATTATGGTATGACATTGATAGATGTACTTAAGTTTAGCATGACACGCTCAATTTTCTTATACCCAATGACACAAGAAAGTGTAAACATACTTGAATCTTTGCATTTTTCTGATAATTATCTTAGCTGATACATGTTACTTAAAATTATTCTCCCATTATCCTTCAACTTTCTATTATTTATGCATAGTTCTTTCAAAAAAACATATTTTAAAATTTGCTTGATGGATTCTGGAAGTAGTATATTGATCTCTGCCTATTGGAATGTCTCTAAGATCTCTTTCTCATATTTCTCTTCTTTTGATTTAGCTAATCGATAAAGTAAATGAGCTACATATGCATTAAATGATGTAGGTAGAGAAAAATCAGAGTTTACTTTAGTTGTAACACCCGCATATCCCATGGGAGGATATGCAAGTGTCACACAAAACAGAACCGAAACAATTTAAATCATACCAAACATTCTTTATATACATTTCCAGAAACTCAAACAAACATATATATCATTAAATGTTGTTGTAGATAAACTATAATATTCATCATTTATAATGCACTTATCAGAAACCATGCCTTAAACATAATCCATCCTGTAATAAGGTCATTATAAACCATTAAACAAAATACAAACTAACTCTTATTGTCAGATATAACTCAAGAATTCAAACAAAACAACTTCTAAAACAGAACACATTCTTCTTGGCCTCTGCGGTTGTCCCAATCTCAAGCCTTCTTATCAGAACCTACAAAGAGGTAAAACCATCATGCTAAGCATATAGCTTAGTGGGGAATAACTAAACATAATGCATAATGGTGACTATTTCTAACAGTTGTCTAACATTCATATATACATATTTAAATCATATCACAACAATATTTAATTATTCATAATATAGAGTAATCCAAACATTATTTCTCATAACATAATATGATTCATCAATCAATACAGAACATTCTTACATCATAACAACACTAAAAAATATCATAACAGAATGTACAAGTATTAGAATTAAATATTAGAATAGGATATAATCCTTTCAAATAAAAATATAACTTATATTAGAATAGAACTTGTTTTGTATCAAATCAGAGCTTATCTCTTATCAGAACAGAACTTGTTTATATCAAAACTGAACATGTATCAGAATACAAAATAAGTTAGACTGCTAATCTTTTTTACAGAAGTGGGAAACGAGACTAAAACAGAAAATACCATGATTGGTATCTGAAACAGGAGAGACTTACATCTCTGAAATAGAAGACACATAAGTGTCTAAAATCAGAAGACATCGAAGTGTTTGGTACAAAAGACAACTTAGTGTCTGGTTACAGAAGACACCTTAGTGTCTGGTTACAGAAGCAGCTGCAGACCCTTCTAGGGATACCTATTTGCCCACGACTAGGACTTAAAAGTTTGCTACCTATTTACCCACGACTAGGGCTTAAAAGTTTTAAAACAAAACATTTTAGAATTTCATGTAAATGATGTAGCATATAACATATGACCTTATTCATTTGATCAAACTTAACATGCCTTATAAATACAAACATATGCATTAAAACATCAATAAATGTATTGAGTCATCACACATTATGTATATTCACACAATTAGAAAACACGTATAATACAATCCCAATCATCAAACTCCTTAGACAAATGATGGTTCAAAATTATCACAATATCAAAATCACATAACAGTGAAATAATGCATAAGTATGAATTCATTTTCTTATGCTCAAATTGAACCCATTCATTCTCACTTGAACATACTTATCATGCCTTATAAGCATAAGCATTTTTAATAATGCACTAATGAATATATTAAGTAATTACATTTTACATGTACTTACCTAAGTTCCCAATTCTCAAACATACATAACTAACACATCACTTTTATCATTTAAAACACATTTGTGTCTATAAGTATACTTCATTCCTTTAACAACTTATAAGTTCCAAAACTAGAAACTTTGTTATCTAATAACACCTTCTTTAAGTTATTACTTCAATTAAAATCCAAATCTTATTCAATCTTTAATGACCTTATTTCACATCAAACTAGGTTCATTTTACACCTTAATTAAGTTCAATTAAACTATTATAAAGTAGATTAACTAACCATTATGAAACATTCATTAGATACCTCGAGTCGAGATGATAGGAGCAATAATAATGGTGGCCAGAAACCCCACAACGCAGATAGAACTTTTCATAGTCGGTGTTGGTGATGGGCTTTCTTAAATTGATTGAGGGCGACTGGTAACCAAAAAAGTGAGCAGAAATGGAGAGAACGGATGGATGATTATAGGGAATGAGAAAATAAGGGAATTGAAGTGCATCACAGGCCCCATATGGGAAGTTTTGGACTGAGCTGATCACATGAAAATACTGAAACTCCAAAAGCCATCACATGCATTTCTCACCTCCACGCAATTGCCTGTGAATCTTTTCGTTGCCAATGGCACGCTAGTGATCAACCTTTCATTTTGCAGAATCTATGGTGTCCTTTTTATTCCTTAGCCTAAAAGCAACGCCAATCCTGTGATCAGATTGAGAAAGTTATTAAGAGTAAACTTTGAGTATTTTCACTATAGTTATTTCAGTAACCGATATGTTTGAAGTTTTAAGTGGATTCGCACAACCAAATAGATATTATTTAAGTGGGTGGAGCCTTATTAAAAAAAAATAGATAGTACTTCAGATTGGTTACGTTGCTGGCAAATTCTAATAAAACTCCAAAATTGAATAGCATCACTTGAACATAAAAAAATAATTACTAATAATTTGGTCTCTTTTGAGACTTAGTTCTGAACACGCTTCCTGCAATGGGTAAGCCTGTTAGAACTTAAAGTTAATTGTAGTTGCGTTATATTATAAAAAGGGTTAAGATTTGGTTCATAACAAAATACAAGGAAGTTCAGCAAACGTTTTAATGATAATGGATTTAATACTCTATTTTTTATGAAGCTTGGATTTATAAGTATAGGACACAGTTTATGTATATTTGTGAGTTGTGACGGAAATGTTTACAGAATGATTATTGTTTAAATAAAAACAAAGAGATAAGATTCTTTGATCATGTTATGAGTTCTTTTACTAAACAACGAATAAAAGATCTAACAATTTTTAATTCCGTTGTAGGCGCATAAAAAATTATCAAGATTGACTACAAAATAAATCAAGATTTAAATAGTTCTAATACAATTCTATGAATTATATTTCTTTTATGTTAAACGCCGAATTCGTCTCTCCAGAAGGAAAAAGGTTATGTACAAGCCCAAGATATAGATATAGCTTCTGGCTCAATATCCTGAAATCCACACCAGGCTGGAGAGTGGAGAGGGATTCATTGCCTATTAGCTGCTTTCAACGGCTAACCAAAAACGTTGAAGGGAATAATATAAGAAGAATAGTCATCCCCAAAAAAACAAGCTGCAATTTATATATGCCATTTACAGTGAGTTAGATGAAACTGTTGTTTTTATAGGTCTGAAGCATAATAAGTGAAAGAGAGAAGAGAAAGCAAAGGTTTTGTCGTAGAACACCGTTATATTATTGAATAGAAACTTGACAATTTATATAGCTTTTTTCTAACTAAAATTCAAAAACAGATACTATCTAATCTATTTTATCGGCCTACAATATTTTATCGGATTCAAAATTACTTACGACGAGATTCCAAGAAATATATTTTTTGGGACTCGTATAATATGTTAGGCTTAAGAAAGAAGGTCTAAACTTGGTTAAGAATAAGGTAATTTTTTACTTTGTTCCTGACACTCGTGTGACATTTGTTTCCTTCCCCTGACTCTGGATTAAATTAATATTTGTAATCCTTTAAATGTTAGAAAATTGAAGTAGAAATTGATCTCATGCACAACCGAGTAAAATGAAATTTTTTATTTTTTAAAATTTAAAATCGCTAACATGATTAATGTATAAGCATAATAAACATAGATATAAATCATATTTTATTATGTAGCTTGATTCTTTTTATTATCATTTCCCTCAAACTATTTATGAAATTAATTTATTATAACCATCGCAACCTCACATATATCCGATCTTTAATAGTATCCATGAATATGTTGCAAAAACTCTATAAATAGTTCAAAGGTAACAAACAGGAAGTGTTAACTCCTCTAAACACCGAACTTATTTATAAGTTATAATAGGATTGAACCTTTTTACTCATTATCATCATCATACCCCGAAGTCCCACACTGAAACAGGATCTGGGGGGGCCTGATAGTACGCAACTTTGCTTCTACATTGTAGAGAGGCTATTTCCAGTAGATCCATATGCAAATGTAACAAGGATAATAATGAAACAGGTTGAAAGAGTAAATACGTAAAGAATACAGTAGGAAAAGTATATAATGAATATAATAATTAATAAAGAAAAGACTAAAATAATAAGAAAAATAAAAAAAATAAAAAGAAATAAAAAGAAAAGAAAAGATTAAAATATAATAATAATAATAATATAGATAATAATAATACTTTTAATAATAATAATACTAAAGATATATCAAACCTTTTTACTAATTTAATTAAATTATAATTATAATTATAATATTTATTAAAATTATAATCAATTCTAATTAAATACTAATTAGATCCGCATAAAATCTAATATCTTATTTTGATTCTTATTTATTAAATATCTCATATTTAATGCTAAAGATTCTCAAACTTTACAATCAAATTTAACTTGACTAAAATACTTTTTTCTTCTTTTCAACCTTTATTTGTATGTAACTCATTAAGTTCTTAAATATGTTAACAATAGATATAAATTATAAACTTAATCATATTTAAATTAAATAAATTAGACTCTTTTAATTTATTTTAATTATCTAATTAAATAATTTGTATTCACATAACAAGATTGATGTCTAGCAATTCATCATAATCATCTAAATATTAAAAGTGTCAAATAGTTTTAACTAACATTTCTATGTATGATTTTTCTATATAATTAAATCATTATGTCACACAATATTTTGATCAAACAGAGAGCATAGAAATAAAGTTTACTTAATTTTAGTCCAATCATATTAGTTCTTTACTATTAGTAATTTGTTCAATTAATAACATTTGAAAACTATTTTCAAAGTGTGATTCCACCTTAGCCTAGGATTCCTCGAATTAATACTAATTGAGAACAATAAAACATTCTCTTTAATTACTTTAGGGTGATGAATCTTATATTGATCACTTATCTACCTCTATATAGTTCATACAATAATTGCCTATTCATTAAATGCCCTACTATACAGTCTATTAGTCGTACATAGCACCCTAACAAATGTATGGCTTGTATTCATTATTCTTTCTTGTGTAACAAACTTCTGTTGTAAGTATTATTATAAAAACATTTCATTGAGGCTTAGTAAAGCGATTGAGCACGTCATTCATATCTCGTGAGCACTTATTTTTTATCTTGGTATTAGATCACAAAGTAATAGCTACAGCCTCGTTTGATGGGCCCTCGACAACTTCTACTTCAGTTCCTCTCATCGGAACTCTGCTGAGGACGTACTTACTCTTTAATTCCTCAATCCAGATTGCCTCCATCAAGTTGGACAGAGGCAATTATCTAATGTGGGAATCAATAGTGCTACCATTGATTGAAGGGAATCTTATTCAATATCACATCAACGGCACCCAAGTTGCTCCTCTGCGCCTTGTTTCTGGAGACACAGGAATGATTTGAAACCCAAATTTTGATGAGTGGTATTCTCTCGATTATCTTTTAGTTGGATGGTTGAGGAACACCATGACCCTAGAGGTAGGAGCCCAACTCCTACACTGCAAAACTACTCGAGAATTATAGGTTAGTGCATGAGAGCTTACTTACACCTCAATGAAGTCGCGAGTGATGATGCTCAAGTCGGAGCTCCATCAAATCGGCAAAAATGCTCTCAAGATGGAAGAGTATCTCACTAAAATGAAGACCATCTCCGATCAACTAACGCTGGCAGGAGCTCCTGTAGCAACTGAAGATCTTATTCTTCAAACGTTGAGTCAAGTTGGTAGATCAACCAGATCTTACGTGAATTGATACACAATCCTCGTTACTTGCTTTTGAGAGCCGTCTTGAACAATTGAATCATTTCTCAAACTTATCAACAACCTTCTATGAACCTGGTTCAAAAAGATGAATCTGATAAAACTTACTCAGCTCATGTTAACTCAGAACATGGTTCCTGGAGAAGCTCTTGTGGATTACGGTCATCGAGGATGAGGACGTAGAGGAGCTACAATAAAAGTGGACGTCTTTACTGTCACCTTTATGAGAAGCCTGGCTACGTCGCCGCAAATTGCTATCGCGTCGATAAAACATTTCAATAACCAACTTATAGCCAAAGTTCAAATAACTATCCACCTCAAGTTTGCTACGCTCAAGCTCAATCTCAGTCAGTACCAGATCCATCTTAGTACATAGACAGTGGTGCCATTTACCACGCCACATCTGACACTGATTAACTTGACTATTATACGCCAGTAGGTAAGGCACATCTCTATACGTGCACTGGTGAGAAAATGAGAGTAACTGGTAGTGGTTCCACTTTTCTGCCTGTTTCTAATTCAACAATCATACTAAATGATGTCTTAGTGGTACCTTCAGCAACTAAAAATTTAATGAGTGTCAACAAACTCATTAGAGATAATGATGTTGATATACATTTCATTAATGATGAATGTGTTGTGAAGGACAAGAAGATAGGAAAATCTCTAGTGCACGAGAAAGCAAAACGAGGACTGTATCCTATGGATAGAATGGCGTGGCAAGCGCAGGTTAATATGGCAGCTTCTCCTCCTTTTGATTCTTCCTCACAAAAGGAGAATATGACTAAATTTTTCAAGTGGCATAACAAACTAGGACACCCTAATGATAGGATTTTAAAGGAAATCTTGAATAAATGCAATGCCAACATTTCTTTTCCGAAATTTGTATATGAAGCTTGTCAATACGGTAAATCTAAACAGTTGCCATTTACAAGGTCTGAGTCTCATGCTTCTTCTACTTTAGAACTAATACATAAAGACATTTGGGGACCTTCACCTGTACAATCTGCAAATGGTCATCACTACTACATCCATTTCCTAGATGATTTCAGTAGATATGCATGGTTGTATCCACTAAAACATAAAGGAGAAGCCATACACACATTCAACTTATCTCGAACATATGTTGAGAACCAATTTGACACTACAATAAAGGCACTTCCGTGTGATAACGAGACTGAATATAAACCACTCATTCCTATCACACAAGCAGTATTCAAATACGATTTACCCTTACACATCTATTCAGAATGGTCGAGTCAAGAGGAAACACCGACATATTGTCGAAATTGGTCTGACATTACTTGCTTAGGCTCGCCTTCCTCTGACTTATTAGGTTGATGTTGTTCAAATGGCTATCTACATCATAAACAGTCTGGCAACACCTACTTTAAATGGTTCAAACCCCTTATGTCTATTATACAAAGTTGAACCCAACTGTAAGACACTTGAAGCATTTGGGTGTGCTTGTTATCCATGTTTAAAACCTTACAATGCTCATAAGTTTCAATTCCATAGCCAGAAGTGTGTATATCTTGGCCCTGCCTCCAATTAGAAAGGTTACAAGTTTCTCAGGAAAACTGGACGAATATATACTTCCAGACATGTTGTTTTTGATGCGTTAACGTTTCCATGCGCTGAAGGGTTCCTATATCGCCGTTCGACATCATCTAAGAGTGATTATGTCATCTCACTAATCATCAACTCTCAAGAATACAGGGTTACCACTGAAAGATACGAAGAAGAATCAAGAACAACATCCTCCCGTATTAGACTCTCTAAATCACATAGTAAGTCCATTATGTGCACCTTCGTCGACCTCAGAAACAACGAAGAGTCTAACCCAGTTTAATGAGACTCAACATTTGGTCCAATTTATAGACCAAGAAAAAAGCCTAGTTCACACAAACATACATGCTTTGAGAACATGTGCGAAGGATTGAGTATTCAATCCTAAGTATTCGTTTATTGGGCTCTTAAAAGTTGAGAATCCAATTTCATTGTCTCGAGCTTTAGAACCAAACTCAATGGTAGCTATGTTGACTTCCCCTAAATGGAAGTAAGTTATGATTAATGAGTTCGAAGCACTATAATGAAACATGACATGGACATTAATACCCTACATTGGTAAAGAAAAACTAGTCGACTATACGTGGATCTTCAAAACCAAATTCAAGCTTGATGGCACCATTTTTAAACACAAGGCCAGACTTGTCGTGAAGGGTTTTCAACATATACTTGGGGTTGACTATGCAAAAACTTTTAGCCCTATTGTGAAGCCTACCACCATTCGTATTGCGATGAATATAGTTGTCTCGTTAAATTGGGAAATTTGGCAATTGGATGTAAATAATGCATTTCTTAACGACTTTTTTCAGGAAGATGTCTTCATGCGACAGCCAAAAGGTTTTAAAGATTCATGCCATCCAAAGCATGTGTGCAATTGGTGAAGGCCATTTATGTTTTAAAACAAGCACCTTGTGCTTGGTTTGATCGACTGCATTTCACTCTACTGTAGTAGGGGTTCAGAAACTCAAAAAGTGACATATCCTTATTTTTTCTTCGACAGAAAAACCTTACAATGTTCATTCTCTTTTACATTGATGATGATGATATACTCATCACAGGCAAAAACTCTAATTATTTACAGAGCTTCATCCAAAAGCTGAATGAACTATTATCTCTGAAGGATCTAGGCTTTCTATATTACTTTCTTGGGATTGAAGTCTACCGACATAAGTTGGGCCTTTATCTGAATCAAAGCAAGCATGTCTTAAACATCTTAAAAAGATTTAATATGCATAAATGTGTACCGATCACAACTCCTATGGTCACGAGAAGGCAACTCTCCAAAAGAGAAGGAACTCTTATGGAAGATCCTTTCCGATATCGGAGGATGATTGGCTCACTTCAATATCTTATCAACACATGACCAGACATAGCTTACTCAATCAATAACCTATGTCGATACATGTCCCAACCTACGAATATACATCTTCAGGCTATTAAGAGAGTGCTTAGGTATTTGAAAGGAACCCATCATCTTGGGTTACATATCAAACCCTTCAAGCTACCTCACTTAACAATCTTCACTGACGCTGACTGGGCCACAGACATTAATGATCTTAAGTCTATTAAAGGCATCTGTGTCTACCTAAGGAGTACGCTTGTCTCGTGGGCGTCAAGGAAACAAAGAGTGGTGTCTAGGTCAAGTTTTGAGTCAGAATAGTGAGCATTAGCAGATGGCGCAATAGAAGTCAAATGGATACAGTCGCTACTTTCTAAACTTGGATTAATACTAAAGCAACCCTCCATGATGTGGTGTGATAATTTAAGTGTAAAAGCATTAGTTGCCAACCCTATTCAACACGCTCGCAGTAAACATATAGAAATAGACTTCCATTTCATCCGAGAGTTATACCTAGCTGATGTCATTGATATTGATTACATACCATCTTCCCTCTAGGTTGCAGATTGACTAACTAAAACCCTTATATATACACACTTCATGCAACACATAGACAAACTCGACTTGGTTATTACACCCTCTCGTTTGAGGAGGAATGTTAAAGCATGAAAGATAGGGTTAGCTAGATGTAAATATAATAACTGTCTATTCATTAAATGCCCTACTATACAGTCTGCTAGTTGTACATAGCACCTAACACATGTATGGCTTGTATTCATTATTCTCTCTCCTGTAACAAACTTCTGCTGTAAGTATTATTATAAAAACATTTCTTTGAGGCTCAGTAAAGCGATTGAGCACGTCATTCATATCTCGTGAGCACTTTTTTTTTTTGCTACAAGGGAAAGAAAATGAAACACAAACAAAAGACACCCTAGCTAACACAGGGTTCTGCAGTACTTAACGCCTTACTGATCTCTATGAAGTAATTCCTCGACCGACATCGGAGGCTCTTAAACCATATAAAGCTTTGGACTGGACATCACTGCAATATAGGCTAGTCGATCGGCACACTGGTTCCCTTCACGAATCATGTGCTGTAGTTATGCCTCCCAAGCTCGGTGTAAAAGGCTGCAGGTACCTACCACCAAAACGTTATATTCAATTAAAACTATAGTTGAAGAGGAGAGAATGTTAATTACCTCGAGGGAGTTCACTTCAACAATCACGCGGCAATACCCCAACGTCCATGCCAGGTTGAGGCCCGAGTGGACTCCCCATAATTCTACAGTTATAGGAGAACCCTTGTTAATGTGGTGTATAAACTGTTAAGTCAGAATGACTTTACGAAATGATTTTGATGAAAAACAAATTGTGAAGCTAAAATGAAAAGCAGACTGAAGCTAAATTGAAAAGAAGACGGAAGCAAAGCTAAAGTGAAAAGTAGACGAAAACAAAGATAAATTGAAAAGTAGACGCAGAAAACAAACCCAAGAAAAGCAGACGCAAAGAAAACAGAAGGAAGCAAAGATAAGTAGAAAACAGACGAAAGAAAGCAGACGCAAGAAAGCAGACGCAGAAAGCAGACGCAAGAAAGCAGACGCAAGAAAGCAGACGCAAAGAAAACAGACGCAAGAAAGCAGACGCAAAAAAAACATACGGAAGCAAAGCTAAGTAGAAAACAGACGATAGAAAGCAGATGCAAGAAAGCAGACGCAAACAAATCAAACAAAAGAAAATAAACACAAGAAAACCAGACGAAAAAATCAAAAGACGCATCAGTTTGAGTTAGTTACAGAACTCAACTGAATAACCGTTTCTTGAAAGAAACAAAAAACAAGAATCAAGAAGCAATTGAAGACGAAGGCTATAAATATGAGTCGGAGTCGAAGATTGCAGAAGTTACAAAAGTTACCAATTTTAAAAGAGCTTAGCAATTTTTGTGAGAGATTATTGTGCGAAACATCTAAAGCTATTTTTGCTGTAACAAGCTCGAAACACCTTTCAGTTGAAAGTAGTGCAGATAGCCTAAAGAGGCTAAGTATGAAAGAATACTGACTGTAGAGACCTGAAGAGGCTCGGGAACAAAGAATACTTGTAAAGTTTTTGAGAGATAGTGAAATCTCATAAAGATATCTGGGAACTAGACGTAGCCCACGGTTTGGAGTGAACCAGTATAAAAATTACTGTGTCGAAATCTCTCAACCCTTAACTTTCAATCTCTCTTAACTGTTAATTTTCGATCTTATTCGTTTTACACATCTTTTCATAAATACGTTACAACTTTGATTTTCAGTAGTTCTTGTGAAAAGAACAAGTTTCTTTTAATAAATTTATTTACAAAAGGAGTTTATCAAAAAAGGATACACAATTGAACCCCCCCTTTCTTGTGCATCTGTAATTCATTATTAAGTATTGTTTTAATGTGTGATTCACTTCATAAATCCACCGCACTACCTCCTTTGACAGTCCCTAATTAAGCCACCCGTAGTGGCAAGATTCGAGCTATGTTTGACTGCACCATCTGAATTAATTTTGACTCAGGATTTTGGCAGTTTCGTCCAGCCTACTAGGGTACCTATAGGTAGACCCTGAGTCGGCAGTATACAGCTTTTCACTTATCGTGTTTTACCTATCCATGCCACGTACTCCATAGCTGCTCGAGGCACTGCTTTTGTCCAGACAAAATTGGCTTCAAACAGGCTATGATTTCTCAAAATTGGCTTTGAGTGGGAAAGGAATAATGGGGGATTAGATTTTAGGTTTCATTATTTAGTTTTTATTAATATTTTGGTTAACGTGGTATTAATAGGTCATGTATCAGTCACGTGTTTAATAATTTTGTCAACATGATAATCCCTATCAATATTATTAACTATGGGGCTAATGTTATACTACTTTTTTGAAAAAGATTGAAAGTTAAAACATTTTGTCATCACTTTTCATTAAGTTGATATTGCAAGAAAGAGTAAATTTCAAAATATTTTATAATTTACCCTAAATAAAAATTTTACAATTTCTCAAGCAAATATAATCAAATTATATTTGTAAAGCATCAAGTCTTATTTGATTCTAATTATTGAGCTTCATAATTTAAAATAATATTTTCAACTCTTTAGAAAATTAAATTATAGTAAATCATAATTCCTAAATGAATTAATATCTATTTCAAATAAAAAATAATTTGATTTAAAAATAGTTTTCAAATTCATATTGTAAATTATTTCCAATTATCTTAACTCCTCAAATAAATTTAATTTAAAATAATTTTTTAGAAAATTATTCTTCTTACTGGTTATAATTTTAAAACTAAGTTTTTAAAATTTAATGAGACGTTCTAATTTAATTAAAGAATTGATTTCAATTTTTAAAATTTAATGAGACATTCTAATTTAATTAAAGAATTAATTTCTAATCTAATTAGAAATGTTTTTCCAAGAATTAGTATTTTATTTTCTAATATTAAAGGAAGCCCAATTTCAAAATTAAGTAAATTATTTTTAATTTAATTAAGAAAATTCTTTCAATTATTTATATAGAGATTAGTTTCTCAATTAATTAGACAATTATTCCTTAATAAAATTTGAAAACTATTTTGAAAATATTAAAGAAAGCTTAATTTTCCAATTAATAAATGAAAACACCTTTCCAAAATTAATCAAAAATACATTTTTCTAATAAATCAAGAAGCTTATTATTCAAATTAATAAAGAAATAATTTTTAAATAAAATAAAATAATAAATTTAATTTATCTCCACGAAATTGAAATAAATAACTTTAATTAAAAACATATTTCTTAATTATTTAAGAAAACACTTTTCTTGATTTTATAAGAGTCTAATTAATTACTAATTTTAACATAATTAAAACATAATTAATTATATTTCTGCAAAATAATTTTTAAAAATTTAATTAGGAATCAATCTAATTATTAATCTTAATCAATTAATTTAATACCAAAATTAATTTTGAATTAAAAATCATTTTGAATAACAAGCCCAAAATATAACTGTGAAATACATTATTCCTAAAGCCGAATAAGCTTTAATCATATCCTAATTTAAGTCCCATTTAAACTTATATATAAATAATCCTATTTTAGCCCTAGGCTACTGTAATCTTGTGACTAAACACTCTTTATGTCACTGATATGATTATCCTACGGTACCTGCCGGTACGTACCATTCTGGCTGAAAATCAGTACCGATCAAATGCTGGCTGATACTGAAAATTTTAAAAAATTGGAGGATATTTTTGCAAAATTTTAAAAAATTTTTAAAATTTCCTTCCCTCCCTCCTACCTCTCATTTCCCCCCTTTTTTTCAAAGTTTTTAAAATAATAATAAATATTTTATTACTAATAATAATTATCAATTAAATAAAAC
>JANZLX010155920.1:0-15573 GCA_025531955.1 Erythroxylum orinocense
TACCAATAGATAAGCTTTACTTCAGTTCACTTATTTCTTTGTTTTGTACTTTATTATTGCTTATGCACTTGTACATGCAACTTGTGGGTACCTTTTTCCTGGCCTTGCCAGTCAGGTTTTTTAACGGCCCACACCCTTATCATCATCAATAAAGGGGTTTCAAACTTCTCGGCAAGAAAATCTCATTAAATTGAGCTAAGGAGAGAACATTCTACCAACTGATTGTCATCGAAATCGCTCGGCCAGGTTGCCAAGACCGGATCTTGGAACCAGGCGATTCCAAGAAAAAAATCTTGGATCGCTCGGCCTGAATATCATTCGGCCAAGTTGCCAAGACCAAATCTTGGAACCAGGCGATTCCAAGAAAACAATCTTGGATCGCTCGGCCTCAATATCATTCGGCCAGGTTGCCAAGACCGAATCTTGGAACCAGGCGATTCCAAAAAAATAATCTTGGATCGCTAGGCCTCAATATCATTCGGTCAGGTTGCCAAGACCGGATCTTGGAAGGCGATTCCAAGAAAACAATCTTGGATCGCTCGGCCTCAATATCATCTTAGGATCGTTCAACCACGATCCTCTTGAACCTCAATACCGATCGATGTGAATCGAGTGCACTCGTTCCCTGCCTATAATTTGAGAAGACAGTCTAATCTTAATTCAGCAAATAAAGAAGATAGCGAGGACAAAAATAAGAAGGGTTTTATTTCTTTGAATTTTTGTTCTGGTCACAAGCCTAACCAGGTGAGCTTTGAAAGTCCTATTACATACGCTACTTTGGCCCTTCGGCGGGAAGAGAAGTACCAACATTTAGATTGGCTGGAGGAGTAGCTTCAAAGGTCGGCAAAGCAACTGAGACTGGGTCAGGGTCCGTAGGAATAGCCAGAGAGACACCCCTATGAGCTCGCTCCTCTTCCTCATCTGAACTAAGGTCCAGCAGCTCATCTGGTATGGTCTTTTCTTCTTTCTCAGCTATCTCCTTTACCTCCTCGAGCGAAAGGCCGAGCTAAGCATGGGCTCGGAAAAATCCTCGAATGAAGGACCATCTGACCATCAGAGACAAAAATGCTACGACAATTTCTCAGGGTAGAAAGAGCCAAATCGCAAGCAAATTATTTGCATTCGTCATTTAAATACCGCTCTTTCCATCGCTTATTGCCTCAATCCTTTGCTTTTTGATAGAGCCCTGTAGCTCAAGTGGATTTCTCTCAGCCCTTGCACTCTGCAATGTCGCTTCGTGACAGTCACGGAGGACTTTCAAACAGAGCTCTTGTTCCATTTGTGCCTTAGCGTTAACTTCCTCCTTCATGCCCTCGTTGTTGAGTTGCAATGCTCGGCACTCTCTTTCCAAATCATCCCTGGACGCAACCACTCGGCTCTTCTCCTCCTCCACCGAAACAAGTTGAGCTCTCAAAACGCTTTTCTCTTCCTCCAAAACGCTTTTCTCCTCCTCAATCGAAGCGAGTTGAGCCCCCAAAACGTTCTTCTCCTCGTTCGTCTCTGAAAGTTGAGTTCTCAAAGTGTTAACCTGGCCAAGAAGATTTTTAATCTCCTGGTCCATCGATCGGATGACTTGGTCAAACCAGTCAAGACGTTGATACATTCTAGAGGCAAACGCCAGATCCTGTGATGGGGAACTCTGTTAAAAAAAAAGGGACAGAGAGAAGGGGGGCGGACGTTACCCTTGCGCAGCCATTTACGAGACTAACCATCATCTCCTTGTCGTTCAACGAATCCAAAAACTCTACATCCGCAGGAGGAATAACCTTCTAGGCAACGTGAAGAGCGACATCGATGTCCCTAAACGATGTTGTCTTATTCAGACTGATTGATGATACCTACTTTTTGGAGCTGGGCAATCGCTCCTTCCCCTTGCCCTTATCCAACCGGCAGGACGATCGTTCAAGATTCCGAGCGGTTTTCTTTCTCTTGAGCGGTCGTTCCACCTCTTCCTCCATAACCGCTCGGTCTTCAACTGCCGACTGGATCAGCAGCGGGACAGACTGTTCAGGAACAGTCGACTGAGCAAGCGTCGCAGACTGCTCAGGAACAGTCGACTGGGCAAGCGCTGTAGACTGCTCAGGTACAGTCGACTGAGCGATATTTGCGCTGACCTCCACCTCTCTACTTCGCTCCTTCATCTTCAAGGAAGGTTTAGCGACTTTGCGCTGGCCTTTGGATTTGGGGGAACTAGAAGACGAGGCGATATTCTTGAGCTTCACCATGGCTGCACAATTATAGAAGCGGGTCAAAAATTGAAACTAAGACTTATGAATGTAGCAAGCAGTTAAATTACAAGGAGTCAACCAGAAGGGGCAATCTCCTCCCCTAGCCCCTTAATTTAAGGCGGGGGATTAATTAAAAAGGCATCGGCCGATGCCCCTCCACGATACCCCAAAATAAGACAGTCGAAGGCATATCGACCGAGCGCCTTAATTTGGCCGATCACTTCCCATTCCTTTATAGTATGGGGTAAATCGGAGGTGTCATTCCATCGCTCGGTCAGGGGATATCTCCATGGCCTGGATTCATGGGTAGATCCTGAGGGCCTCACAAAGAAATACTTCGTCTTCCAGGCCTTGATTGCCGAAGCTATTCCAGCCGGACGATATATTGCGTCTCTATATTAGAAATGAGGGATCTCGACCCCGATGCTTGAGCTTTGATTCATTCTTAAAAAATGACGCAGAATACCGACCGATGGGGGACACCCGAAATGATGGCACAACAGAGCCAGACCGTTAATGAACCTCCAGCCATTCAGGAGAATCTGGCTCGATCTTAGTTGGTAGGCGCAGCATACCTCATTGATAATAGGGGCATACGGAAACTTCATACCACCGATCGAGAAAAAGCTGTCTGAAACAGCAAAATAACCTCCCATACTGCAATAAATACGTTCGTTCTTGTTGGCCAACCTAGGTCCCCAAGATGGAGGGATATTATTTTTGATGATCGATCAGCTCAATTATATTTTGGTCATCGTCGATTAGTCACTCGGTGGCTTTTCAACGACTTACCCATCTTTCCGATCACTCGCCCCAACTTCTTCATTTCCCTCTGTCCCCGGCGCTTCATTGCCACCAGCCTCCGGAACCTCCACCATTTCCGCCACTATCTCTAGCCGCCCAACAATTTGTAGAGAACTTTGAACGGCCAGTTCCCGATGGAGCTCCCTCTAGACCGTACCTACCTCTTCGTTGAGCCCCGTAGATGCTTGTAATGAAGGCTGGCGAGGAGACGATGAGAAAGGAGAGGAGGAGGTGGCTTCATCCCTAAGTCTAAGTTCACCTTTAGGGCTAGTCGACGACATGGTTACAGAAAAGGAAACTTACAGGACGAGGAAAGAAGAAAGGATGTACATAGTTTGATGACTGAAGTTGGGAATGTAGACGGTGGTGAAAAGGAAATTCTAGTGACTGCAAGCGAAGAGATGGAGAATAAAGAGAACACAAGTTGGAGAATCGAATACGCAAAATATGGGAGTGAAGGAAGTCTGTCGACCTCGAGTAGTTATTACTAAGATTAACTGAACAGGCGCACCAATCGAAGCTAGACGCGTGGAAAAATCTGAGTCGTGCGATTTAGGGTTATCAGATACCCAGAGCGGCGCAGCAGTTGAAAGGATGGGACCCGGAGCGACGTACCAGTTGAAAGAATGCGACCCTTCATTTCAAATTTTAAAAATGCATCAGAGAACACGTGCTGTAATTAATGATTAAACCCAGCGCTCTGACTGGACGTCAACGTCCAATCGGTCGAGCCTATCACGAGCTGTTATGCAGATGAACCACGCAAACCTCATGTACTCCATCGGTCCTTCTCCCCGATCGGACTCGAGGAGTAGGGGGCTTATGGTTGGGTCGGTCGTGCTAGGCCCAAGCCCAACCTCGAAATGGCACACGGACCGATCGACCCATTCCCAGATGTTGATCTAACTCCTACAGGTATTTACTATATAAGTTCATCACCTCATCATGATAGAGGTACGACTCTAGAACCCTAACATTCTCTACTCATAGCCACCAAAACCCTCATAAAAAGACTAACTTGAGCGTCGGAGGGGCCTACCGGCAGTAAACCCCCGGTGTGTCTTCTACTGTTTTGCAGGTATTTCCTAGCTGGAGCTAAATGAATTCATGGATCCAAACAGCGGTGCCCAGCCTCAACAAAATCAAACAGAACCATGTACATTACTCTTGTTCTCTGGACGTGTCAACTGGAGAGATTGGACACAAGCACAATGGACAATATGGGTTATGAACATCTTCAAGATATGTTCTGTTTTGTAAACAGTCTGTATGATAAACATGGCCACATACTAGAACAGCTACAACAGAGTATTCACCTGAAGACTGGATGTTAGTGTCCCCAAGAAAATAAGGTTTAGGCCTTAAAAGCTTCTGAAAAATCCCACATACCATCTTCACTGCATCAGATAGAACTAAATCTATAACAGAAGAAAAAAAACCTGACCCTCTCGGCCCTGCCAAATGGCTTTTCTCTGGAGGGAGTTGATGTCCTAGAATTTCTTCTTGAATATTGATGCCTGTAGGAACGGCGTGACCAATTCAGGAACTGTGAAGAAGGCATACTCAACGACTTCACAATACTATATGATACGTTTATTCCAGGTGAAGATTTATGTAGAAGTAGGGGACAATCACTCTCCCAACACATATGAAGCAAATAGGATAAGCTAAATACAGATTATAACATCTTAAACTCTGTCACTCATGATCATCCAAAATGCAATCAAATAGAGATGAGTTACCTCTATAGACAATAATTATGTTCTAGTAGACAAAGGCATGTCTTCTGCATCATACAAGATGGGAAAGAAAAAAGAAAGAATTAAGAATGTCATGTCAATGGCATCCACATGATCAGGAAGAGGACACAAAATTTTTTCAAAGAATGGACAAAACACAACGATACTCAGATTATGAAATCAAATCAAATTCTTGGTGGTAACATTTTCTGTTTATACTTTAATCCAAACCAATATCGGGAGACCCCGCTTAAATAAAATTCACAATTGTATCAAACGTGGTCGTTAAAGGAATCACAAACTTGAACTTATAACAAACATAGTATTTGGTCCTCATTCTCATGAAATCTTTAAAGTTTTGTTCTTTATATGCTTAAACTACTCTTCCTAATGCCCTCTATCTCCCATACACCAAGTAGAAACTTGAACTTATTGAAATTGATGCATCTCACATTTCACCATCTTCCCAACTAAAACTACCAACTTCATTGTTCCAAAAAAAACATTACTTTTTAGCAATCTCCATAAAGCACATAGAAGAAAAAAGCTAACAACAACTAACAACTTAAAACCCGTTAAACAAATAATAGCAAACTCACTAACCTCAGACCTGACATAATTGAGAAGCTTAAAGGAACTGTAAAAATCCAAACTTGAGGCTTTTCTTATCCCATAAAAATTGAATTTGTGAGATAGACGACAGTGCTCGAATAACCCATCACAGGAATTATAGTTGGAATCACAGAAAAAACATAGAAAACCCAACTCCGACTCATCCTCATCTTCCCCATCATCATCTCTCCAGTCTTCCCAGTCTCCATTTTCTTCTTCAGATTCTACACTTTTGTCAATAATCATCTTCTTGTCTATTACATCCATCCTTTATGAGTATAGAGCGAGAGAGGCACAAGCTATTGTTGAAGTTAAATATCCTAATCAACGCAATTGGTAGAGAAAGGTTTTGTTTACCTAATCAACGCAATTGGTAGAGAAAAGAGACGAGAGTGTGAAGAGTGAGAGAGACCCACTGAGCCAGAGAGCAAGATGTTGGACTAATGGTGGTTGACAAATAAAATCCCTTTATGTTTTGATAATAATAAAATGTATAGAATTGGTTAAGAAATTGTTTCAGGAATTTTGACTGTTATTCAGTTAAAGGATCAATGCATACCAAGTGACAATCCTCAACAATACAAAAACTAGACAACATTTAATACAAGATAGCATTAATCTTCAAATATCCAAGAGATAAAATATCAAGAAATCAAGTCAGTAATAATCTTCTATGGTCAAGAGAAGATAGACAACGTGCAAGAGATGATCTTAATGAAGATTATGGATAAAGATCTCAAAATATCATCTTAACAAAGTAAAGATCGAATATTATTTGCAATATATCCGTTGGAGCAAGCACCAGTCAACGAGAACATCACAAGACGACTGAGAACTAACATATTTGTCAAGTAGGGCTTAATCAAGTTGACCAGAACGTTGCAAAGCGATTAAAAATAGGAGAACAGTATGTTGGATAATCATTCCAGTCGACTAAAATCACTCTAGTCGATTGATCGTGGAGCGAAGATGAAATTTTTCATAAAAACGCTAGTTCTGGTCGACTTATACATCTCGACCAGTCAACTAGCATTACATCTGATCTTATTATGACGAAGCCAATTGATTACAAACGGGAAGAAAATCATTCACAACGTCTATAAAGTAATCTTCAAAGGCTAATAGATGATCTGCAACATCTATATTGATCCAGAAGCCTGCAAATAAAATGGAGGAACATCATGAGATCAAGGTGTGAAGATAATAGCAAAGCATACTGATCATCTTTCATCATTGTTATTACTCTAAATTTCTCTCTGCACATTCAAGTGTATCTAGCTATATCGACCTTTACTTTAATTATTTATCGTCTTTATTGTAAGCTTAGTGATTAGAGGAGAATCACTAGTGAGGTAGGATTTATGTCGGAAGACAGATCAATTGTGAGATTAACTTGAATTAGAAATCAAGTGGGTTGTAAAAGTTCGCATGAACTAAAAAGTGTGCAGTAAAGTGGTTTGGCAAATCCTAAGTGGGAACTTAGGTAGAGGACGTAGGTCTTAGCACCAAACCTCTATAAAAACAGTGTTTGCCTTTCTTCCCTATACTCTTTATTTAATTTGATTAAATTGTTTTGTGTGTATAAATTCCGCGATTTTTTGTAGAGCTTATCGAAAAAGATTAAAGATCTATTCAACCCCCCTTCTAGATCATTTACAGAATGATGAAAATTAATGCTTTAAAATTTTATAAAACTATTGGTTATGAAAGTGTTTGAAAAACTATGATTTCTAAAAGCTTTCGAAATTGTTATAAAAATATCGTTTATAAAGGTGTTTGAAAATTTATGATTTACGAAGATTGTTGAAATTGTTTATAAAATATAGTTTATGTAAAGGTTTGAAAAAAATTTAGGATTTTCCAAATACTTTTGGAATTATTCATAAAATAATCTCTATAAAAATGTTTGAAAAATTTATGATTCCGAATACTTTCGGAATTTGTTATAAAATATTTTTTATAAAAATGTTTGAAAATTTTATGATTTCCGAATACTTTCAAAATTAGTTATAAAATGCTGGTTATGAAAATGTTTGAAAAATTAGGATTTCCAAATGCTTTTGAAATTGTTATAAAGATACTGTTAATGTAAATGTTTGAAAATTTTTTATTTTTTTATGATTAAGTCCTTGCTTTTGGAGTAACTTTAGAAATTTGTTATATGTTCAATGATTTAAGAAATTGAAATTCTTTTTAATTCCGAATGATGAAATTTATTGTTTTGGAATGATTTAAGAAAGTGCAAAAATTGTTTAAATTCATGGTTTTTGAAAAATCAAGAAAGAAAAGAATTATGAATGGTATTGTCTATGATTTTGAAGAATTATGTTCGAACTATTAAATATGTTTATGCTTTGCATTATAAGCTAATAAAATGATTTTGAAAAATCAAGAAGCAAATTGTTTATAACTTATTGTCTATGTTCATTTTTGAAAATTTTGATTTCCGAATGAACAATGATTGTAAGAAATTAAATTTTTATTCACCATGTTTTGGAACTTTATAAGGAATGACTACCATGAGTGAATTCAATGTTTTGAATGATTTGATGAAAATTGATACGATTTTAGAATTAAATGTGTTTTAATGTTTTGATAAATCAAGGGTGTGGTATACTTTGTTATGATTGTTGTGAATTGATTGTGATTTTGCTTGTTATGAGCTGGTTTGATGAATTGTGATTGTATTTTGGTTTGCTATATGAAATATGGATGGAGAATTGTTATATGCATGTATTTGCATAATGAATGTTAATGTGTCTAGTAGGACACGATGTGAAAATTTTAAGTTTTGAATTACGCCTTCGGGCATTCCGATTTTCGAGCATGAATTATGTGTATTATGTGGGTTTGGTTAGGTCCCCTCTGTAAGAGTCAGTGCACTAGTCTCCCTTTGATAGCCTTCTCCCGGCTGCTTGCTAGTGGCATAGGAGCTCCGATTTCGGACTCCCCTCCGTTCACGGCTACACAGAACCGCTATGCGGGAATGTGCAGTACGTTCTATTAGGACCGACCCAAACCGTTTGATATGCTATGTGTTTTGTTTTGTTTATATTTGTGTTGGATGCCGCGGTATAACCCGCAAACACACGCCGGGGTATAACCCCCAAACACCTATGGGTGGGGTGTGGGGTCCAACAGATAATGTGCTAAAAGTGTTTAGTATTTGAGATATTTGATAATTATGAAGCAGTAAAGATATTCATTATTCTACGTATGAGTTGATATTTGAGTTCAAAGTAATATGAATATTAACTTTATAAATAAATCTTAATTAAGGTCAATTTTACTTAGAACAATATCATTCAAGATTGGAAAGGTTCTAACGTAGCAATAGTTGCTAATTAAGCCATAATACATTTTTCATTTAGTGAAAATGATTAATTAGATCAATATGTTCTTTAATGAACTTGACATAGTTCCTTGCATTGCTCAAGATATTAATTAAATGTGAAACATTAGAGTCATTGAGCATGGAAAAAGAGAGAAGATCTTATTAAAGATCTAAGGATGTATTTAGGTAATTATTATTAAGTATGATGATAATTAAGAAGAAAGTTTTATCATTATAAAGAATCTTGTAGAATTCTCTCATTAAGTCACTGTCCTAACAGTAGCATAATTGTCATATGGTGATATGGTATAAGATACTTAAATGATTGACTTAATGTAAGTGGGAGATTATTGGTTTACACCTTACAGCTAATCGGTTTAGTTGTAGTTAAGTGACAAAATATTTAAAGGCATTCTTTATCTTTTACATAATTAGATGTACGTGATAAAGTCCATACATTTCACAAAAAATTATAATTATGAGATTCATATTACATTTATATACTATCCCTAAAATGTTCCTAGTCATTGTTTTATTAAAACTGGACATTAATAGATCATAAAAAGACTAGCACACGTTATGTTTTTCCTTATTAAGGAAGTAGTTGATCTCATAGACTAATGTATGAGGATACTTAAACAAACGTGTGGGTTCTTATTAGAGAACACGTCACTGAACTGACCCTATATGAGAAATCCATTTAGAACATTACCTGTATATCTATGGGAAATCTCATTGTGATGATTGTATAAGTGATCCTCTTACTTAAGGTCTTCAAAGTTTTCTTGTATAAGGATTGCTATGTTTTGATACTACTTATGAATTATTTTAATCATAGTAGGTTAGTCGATAGTCATTAAATGTAGCATGAACTATATGGAGGAAGTTTGGTGATCAAAATAGGATTCATTACCCTAAAGGAATTAGGAAGAATGTTTTGTTATTTTCAATTATTATTGATTTGGAAAATCCTTAGCCAATAAAGAATGACATTTTGTAAATAGTTTACAAATGTCATTAATTGAATAAATAGCTAATGCTGGAGAACTAATATGATTGAAGCCAAAATAGAGTAAATATTAATTCCATACTCTATGTATAATCAAAACATTTTATGATGAAATGATTGAATTATACGGAAAAATTATGCACGAAAAGGTTAGTGAAAACTACTTTGCTATTCCTAAATATTTAAGTAGTCATGATGCGTTGGTAGGTTATAATTTGTATCTATTATTAACATATTTGAGAACATAATGAGTCACATATAAATAACGAATTGAAGAAAGCAAAGATATTTTAATCAAGTTGGACTTGATTGTAAAGTTTAAGAAGCTTTATGATTAAATATGATATATTTAATAAATAAGAATCAATATGAGATATTAAATCTTATTTGGGCATCATTGATATTTAATTAGAATTATTTTTAATTCTAAATAAAATTTAATTTTAATTAAAATACTAAAATGTCCATAACCTATTATAAGTAGGCTTAAGTTCTAATGGAGCTAACACTCCTTACTTAACCCTCTCTGTAAGAACAATAGAGTTCTCTCAACTTGTTTTATAAATACCGTTAAAGGTTGGACACGTGAGAGACTATGGTAGTTAAGATAGACCAATTTTAAAAATGGTTCAAGGAATACGACAAGAATATGATCAAGCTTCAGAATAAGGTACGAATTAAGATTCATGTTTTATTATGATTTAAATTTTTATCATCTTACAAAATTAAAGTGATCTTAATTTTTGACAAATCAAAATACGAAAAATTTTTGTAATTATT
Organism: Erythroxylum orinocense; assembly: GCA_025531955.1. Taxonomy (NCBI): domain Eukaryota; kingdom Viridiplantae; phylum Streptophyta; class Magnoliopsida; order Malpighiales; family Erythroxylaceae; genus Erythroxylum; species Erythroxylum orinocense. The sequence goes on from JANZLX010155920.1 coordinate 10,507, forward strand.
CTGCTACAATTGAGATCGAATCCATACCTAATTTCCCATCGTCGACCAATGATAGTTTTACCTTTTGTAAAAGTCTCTTATAGGCTCCTAGCTATATAAGATCTTATATTTGACAAATCAAGGCTCGATTTCCCATCATCGATCAATAGCAATTTTATCTTTTGTGAAACTCTCTTCCAGACTCCTAGCTACGTAAGAATATTTTAAAATTATGATCACAAATTACGAGTAAAATTAACTTATCAAATACAAAAAATGATGTTGAAGTTGTGATGTAACAAAAGGCTGAAGTAAAACTGTATTTGCAGATTGTAGTATGATTGAGTAGTTGAAATTGTCGATAACTCCTCCAAAACCATAAACTTAAGAAAAGATAGCCTTAAGGAGACATCATTTAGCTTCTTGGGTTTTTTAGGGGCCCTAAGGAAAAGACACTAATCACATGAAGAAGATGTAAGTTTTTGCACTTTAATATTTAAACATCAAAGACATAAATCATACGTAAATTATTCGTGCCTATTAAGATCTTGAATATAATAATAGCCATATAGATAAAGTGAATAAATCACTTACCTTGAGTGGAATTCGTGATGATGTAGATAGAGCTTTCAATTAATCACAAACTAGTTTCTCTCCCTTAACCCTCTTTCTATGGCAGATGGCTTGATGAATAGTTGAATACGTTCTTTCTGTATTTGTTTTCTCTATACATTTTAGGGTTGGGAGAGGTCTAATTTATATACCTATTAACATTAAATCTTATACGCCCATCAAGTACTAAATTAATGGTCAAGATTTAGCATACTATTAAACAAGGACAAACCCTAAACCAAATTTAATATGGGCCTACAGAAAATATGGGCCAAAACATCAAGCCATATTTCTTACATTCTCCCATTTTGCTGGATGTTTCATTATTACATTTAATGGTTTAACATAAGGCTATAAAAAATTAAATCTTATAAACCGTTAACATCATAAACACCTCAACATAATAAATCACATAATGTGGGTTATGACAATCATACACAGTATAGCTATATACTCCCTCCCATATACCATATACCATTATATTAAGAACTATGTTTAGGTTCATAAGTTGTATATAAACAATATATAGTCAACATAATTGTTATGAAAATACATATAAATTTCTTATTCAAACAAATATGCATACATAAACATAATGAATAAGAAATATAAAATTCATAAGCATATTATTATTGAGCTCAAGAGTGATACAACATCATCATCAAACATTATTATCAATCATCAATACAACCAAGACCATACTAAGCACATGTTCTTTGAATGTCTTTAGTTGTAAACCTTTAGTTAGAGGATCTACAACCATAAGATCCATCCTAATATGTTTGATATACCCTCTTTGTTTCTGAATCTCCTCTTTAACAACAAAATATTTTAATTTCATAATTTTTGCGCCTTTGGAGTATTTGTCATTTTTAGAGAAGAAAAATGTTACATAATTATCACAATAAATTTTCAATGGCTTACTTACTGTGTCGATAAACCCCAGCCTTGAAATAAAGTTTTGTAGCCATAATGCATAAATTGTAATCCCATAGTGAATGAAGCAATGATAAACTGTTTGACACTTTTCCATGAAATTGCTCCTTCAACTAATAGGAACAAATAGACAACGTTGACTTTCTACTATCAACACACCCAACAAAATCTGAATCTGAATATCCAATCACTTCTAAATGATTAGATCTCTTATAAGTAAGCATACAATCCTTTGTTCCTTGAAGATATCTCTCAACACTTTTTTCACAATCTTCTAATAATCAATACTAGGATTACATTGATATCTACCTAGCATGCTTACTCCAAAATTGATATTGGGTCTAGCATAGGTTTGTAGGTACATCAAACTACTCACAATAGAAGCATATGGAATTGTTTCCATTTCCTTATAAGACTAAATTTATCTCCCTTTTAAATAGGGACTACATTTGTTGTGCATTTGCTCATGTTAAATTTCTCAAGAATTTTCTCAATATAAGCTTTCTGAGACAATCCTAATAAACCTTCTGATCTCTTATGGAATGTTGAAGTTCCAATCATATAAGATAGCTCTCCTATATCTTTCATTTCAAAACTCTTAGAAGGAAATTCTTTCGTCTTATGCAACAAACCCAAGTTATTAGGAACAAGCAAAATGTCATCAACATATAGAACTAGAAATATAAACTTTCTTCCATTGATCTTCTCGTAAATACACCAATCAACAGTGATTTCATCAAAATCAAAACAAGTAATGGTATTATTGAACTTAATATACCATTTCCTAAAAGCTTGTTTACGTTCATATATTGACTTCTTCAATTTACACACCATACTTTCTTATCTTTAATGGAAAAACCTTTAGGTTGATCCACATAAACTTCCTTCTTAAGATCTCCATTTTATAAAGGTCGTTTTCATATCCATCTGATGTAGCTTTAAATCAAATTGAGCCACTAATGCTAAAATTATTCTCAATGAATCTTTCTTTGAGACAGGTGAAAAAGTCTCCTTATAATCAATGCCATCTTTTTGAGTGTAACCTTTGGCAATAAGTCTAGCTTTATATCTTTCAACATGACCATTTGAGTTGCATTTGGTCTTAAAGACCCATTTATATCCAACTCGTTTAGAACCTTTTAGTAAGTCTACAAGATCCCAAACATTATTTTGAGCCATTGTTTTCGACTCTTTCATTGTATCAATCCATCTTTCAAACTTTTCACTATCTATAGGTCGAGAAAACAAAACAGGATCATTATCAATGCCACAATCAAAATCCGAATTTTGCAAATAAACCACATGATCATCAGAAATGGCCAACCTTCTAACCCTTACAAGTTTATTAAAAGTTATACCAACTGGTTCATTTGCATAAGTTGGTGGTAAGTTAGGTTCTTCATGGGGTGTTTCTTTATTATCCAAATGTTGTTCTTGATTATTTTGATCTTCCAAAGTAGGAACAACATTTTTTGTGGTTGTGGGTTCAAGAACATTGATGGGTAATGAAACATCAATCCTTATCTCATTAATATCAATAACTTGATTTTCAACACTTCCACTAACCTTACCATTCTCTAAATTAGCATTGACTACTTTAACAATTCTAGAATTATGGTTCGGACAGTAAAACTATACCTTTTGGATTTCTCTGGGTAACCAATAAAGTAACCACTAATTGTTCGAGAATCCAATTTTCTTTCTTGCGAATAATAAATTCACTATTTTGCTGGACAACCCTAAACATACAGGTGTTTTAAACTAGGCTTCCTTCTAGTTTATAAAGGATTTTTAGGAATTGCCTTATTAGGAATCCTATTTAATAGATACATAACAATTCTAAGTGTATATATCCACCAACTTTTGGGTAATGAGGAATTACTTATCATACTCCTAACCATATCCATTAATGTTATATTTCACCTTCCTGTCATACCATTTTGTTGCGTGTGCTTGGTATAATATACTGTGCACATATGCCATGACTTTTGAGAAACTTAGTAAAGGGACCAGGACACTATCCTGATTCATCATACTTTCCATAATACTTACCACCTCTATCAGATCTTATAATTTTCTCTTTTCTATCTATTTGCCTCTCAACCTCCTTTACAAACACCTTAAGGTTATTTATAGCTTGAGATTTTTCATGCAAAAAATAGATATATCCATACTGTGAAAAATCATATATAAAGGTGATGAAGTATTTTTCTCCATTAAAGGACAGAGTGTTAAAAGGTCCACAAATGTCAGTTTGTATTATTTCAAGAAGTTGATTGCTTCTTGTGGCTCCTTTCTTGCTATGTTTGGTTTGCTTACCCTTAATGCATTTCACGTATAAGCCAAGATTAGTAAAATATAGATTCAGTAGAATTTCATTCTTTACTCATCTTTTTAACCTTTCTTTGGATATATGAACCAAACGTTTATTCCAAAAGTAAACTGAATATTCATTTACCAAACTACGTTTAATTCCAACATTATGATTAATAATAAATAGGGACTTAAAAAAAACATCGTCAAGTTTCAATATATATAAACCATCCATAAGCATTTTATAATCAATAAAGGAATTATTCTTATACAAATTAAAACAAACATATCCACCCTTAAAGGTTTATCCACTAGCATCAACTCTAGAAATAAAAATTAAATTTCTAGAAATTGAAGATACATAGAAAGTGTTTATTAAATTTAAGTGAAACTAGTATCTAATGTCAGCTTGTAAGTCCCTACACCTTCAAATGGGGCCTTCATTCAATTCGCTATGAATAGAAAGTTGCTAGTTGAGCTTATGGTTTGGATTGTATGGAATCCTTGCATAATATTGGAAACATGAGTAGTGACACCATAATCAAACCACCAAGTATTAGAAGGAACTTCAGATAAGTTTGATTCAAAGCATACAGAAACATAATGTATACCTTTCTTTTCGAACCAAGCCTCACATTTTAGGCAATCTTTCTGATAATTTCCTTCTTTCTTGCAGAAGTGACATATATTTAACTTTTGTCCCTTCCTTTCACCATTAGCAACTTGTGAAGCTTTAGCAGGTTCTTTCTTCTTAAAATTCTTGGCCTTTGGTTTGAGTTTCTTTCCAACTCCTTAACCCACTAGGTTAATAGAATGAACTCTTTGTTTCTTTAATCTCGCTTCCTCCAAAATAAGCACACTGGCGATTCATCAATATTCCATTTATCAGTTAATGTGTTATAATTGATGTGGAATGGTCCATATTCAGTAGGAAGTGAGTTCATAATAAAATGCAGTTTCATAACAAAATGTAGTAAGAAATAATCTTCCGCAATCATACCCAGTGTAATCTTCCATAATCTTTAGTATTCTAATTTTTAGTGCTAAGAAGAGTAGACTTAATGTTGTTGGCAATTGTCATTCACATAAAATTCAAACATAACCTGTTAGACATTGGCCATGCCTTATAGTGTGTCTTTTCAGCCTCTGTACTGTTAGAGTAGTGCCCTAAAGGCAATCGCCTTTAGCGTGTTTTGTACAAAGTTGTGTACAGACTTTATGAATAAA
>JANZLX010156147.1:0-15529 GCA_025531955.1 Erythroxylum orinocense
CATTAGGGATAACATGACCTAGGTTAAATGACGCATCGTATGTAGTTGTTGCCTTGATTAATCGATTTTTCTAATTCGTAATGCTACTGCCTAATTAAATCTAGAGATCACATCCTAGGTTGTTCGGTGTTTAGGTTTAATTAACAATTGTATCTTGATTAAACAAAACCTAAGGAAAAACTCGGGTTAATTATTAACCCACGATTAATAGTTTCTAGGAGAGGTCAAAGAACAACAAATTAATAAAATATGTTTAATTAGGGTGTACGCCGAGATTGAGACAAAGAATCGGGTCCCTACTAAATTCCCCACTTTTATCATTTATTGCATGTTTTCTTTAATTAGTTTTTATTAGTTAGCTTTAATTTATTTTCTTCTTTGAAAAAAAATCCAAAACCCCCCTTTTCTCTAAACACCGGTTAATTTCATTTCATAAACTTTTCACACACTCTCTGTGGGATCGACCTAGACTCGCCACTGCTATAGTAGTAGTCTAGTTATTTTAATTTTGAATTAGATTATGTTTGAAATTATAAATATAATGAGATTACATTAATTTGATGAGATCGGAATTTTTTTTGTAATTTTAAATCCCTCAATAAAATATTAAGTACACGTTATGAATGTGATAGTTGTCTTCCATTATTTGAGAATAAAACCATAATTCTGTTTACTCTTTGACTTATTGAGTAAATTCAAGGTCACTTTAACCTGGATATATTTTATCTTAAATTAATGGGTTCTACTTAACTAAAATTGTATGATTTGAATGAGTAAACTCATGATTATATACATTTAGAGGCAGGATTGGAAATAATATATTTGATATATTTTTGACAAAATTTGTCACCTAACGATATTAGGAGTCACATGAGATGTGATTGAAAAGTTGCTTTCTACCTAAATTATTTTTAGTTGGTTTGTTGAGTAAACTCAAGATCAATTAATTTTAAATAGGATCCTAGCCCACTAAGAAATTATTTGATATCATAGTGAGGGCTATTATTTTGTAGAAAATAGTGGGAGTAATTTGTTTTATTTTATTTTTTAGATATAAACTAATATATGCTCCTTTTATGGTTTTTTTTTCCAGTTATTGAATTTGAAAATGAGTACCAACTTGACATTGAGGAGCATCTTGGATGCTAACAAGCTAACTGGACCTAACTTTTTGGAAGAAATATCAATGTTATATTGATGACGTTGAACAAGCTACATGTGCGATGTTAGCTCGCATGTCTCTTGAACTTCAGAGGCGGCATGAGAACATAGATGAACCTACTATGATATTGTATCTTATGGAGTTATTTGGTGCACAAAGTAGGGTGGGGAGATATCAAATCTCCAAGGCACTATTTCAATGCAAGATAACAAAAGGATCTTCAGTCAATGCTCATGTGCTGAAGATGATTGGGCATATTGAAAAATTGGCCCAATTAGGTTTTTTCATGGACCACGAGTTAGGCATTGATCTGGTGCTGTAATCTTTGAATTCGAGCTTTTCATAGTTCTTTATGAACTTCAACATGAATCAGAAGGACATGACACAGCCTGAACTATTGAACGTGCTCAAGACTACGGAAGAGTGCCTTAAGAAGGAACCCAGTTCTGTACTTGTTGTTAGTTCTTCACAAAGTAAGAAAAAGGGCTTTAAGAAGAATAATAACAAGAAACAAAAGGCTTCTACTAATGTAGTAAAAGCCAAAGGCTTTATTTATCTTTATGTATTAATATAATTAATATTTTATGTTTTAATACCAAAGATAAAATTCTTGTAATAATTACTATGTAATTGAAATTATGATGAGATCATAATTATGATATTCAATTTACACTTAAGTGTTATTCCTAAATGTTCTTAGTTGTAGTTTCATCAAGACTGAATATTGTTGAAACGGTAAAACTAGCATATATTATGTTTCCTTCTTATGAAGAAAGTAATTGATCTCATAAATTAAAGTATAGAGATACTTAAACTAATGTTTGGGTGATTATTAGAGAATAAATCACTGAACTGACCCGATTATGAGAACTCCGAATGGAATATTACTTATATGTCTATGGATTATCTCATAATGATGGTTGTATAATTGATCCTCAGACTTGAGATTACCAATGTATCTAGTGTTAAAATTACTATGTTTTGATGTTACTTATGAATCGTCCTAGGATAATTCAGTTGGTAGTAATATGATACATTATGAACCATATGTAAATAGTTAAGTAAGTCAACATAGGATTCGTCACTCTAAAGTAATTAGAGAAAATATTCTGTTGTTTCTTGATTAGTAATGATTTATGGAATTCTCTGGCCAAAGTAAAATGATATTTTAAAAAGGAGTTTTCAAATTTAAATTATAAATCAATTACTAACTAGCAAGAACGAACATGATTGGATGGTAAAAGTAGACATTGTATCCATACTCTGTCCAATTAGAATATTGAATGACAAAATGATTAAATTATACATTATAGCCATACATGGATAGGTTAAGTCAATCACTTTGACATTAATGATATTTGGGTAATCATGACATGTTGCTAGACGTCAATCATGATTTATGATTATGAATTATTTAATTGAAGAATTAAATATAAATTAAAAGAAGTTTTAATTTATCTAATTCTAATTGTGAATTAGATTACAATTTATAATCATTGCCAATTTATTAGGAATCTAATGGGTCACAGATTAAAGAGCAATTTATGAAAGAAAAATCAATTTAATTAAGTTAGACTTAATTATAAAGTTTGAGAAACTTTGGGAATCAAATATGAAATATTTTATTTTATTAAAATTAAATCAATTAGAATTTGATTATAATTATAATTAAAGAGATTTAATTTTAATTAAAAGATTATAATGATTTTTCTATTTAAAGGGAAGAGCTTTTTAGAAGCTAGCACTTTTTTCTTCTTTCTCTCAAAGTAGTTTGGGAATTGCTCTGTGGATACCATCAAAGGCTGGACAATTGGACAGTTGGTGAATGATCAATAAGAAAATGTTTCAAATATTTTTCAATGGAAAGCAAACAAGGTATGATTTCTAAATCGATTTGTGCTTTATTCAAGTTTAATCAATTATCGGGATCCGCTTAGAATTTGTAAAAATTTTTTATTTTATGCTACACCCGTGATTCAATCACGGCTGGATTCTAACAATTTTATGTCACTACTATTCGACTAGGTTTCTTTTTTACCCCCTAAACTATATTGTTATCATACAAATGTGCAGATATGGACTGCTTTCACATCACATACTATGATATTATAGTTTCCATCTTTTATTTTCTTTTTAGGATATATTTGAGAAAATTAATATTGTTCCTCTCATACTTTATTTGTTGATTCTATTCAAACAATTTATCTCAATGGAGTTACTATTCACAATTGTACAATGTTATGTGTTGTGTCTATTTAGTGTAAAACCAATTATAAATTAAAGATGTTTAATCTCTATACCAGTTGTTGGGCACTTTCGTATCTTCATTTCATGATAATCATGTTGATACTATTTTCTCATTGTTGTTTACTACATATCCCTTTATATATAGATTATTAATAATCAAAAAGAGTGGATGCAACATCAAGGTAATCACAAATTAGAATTATAAATAGAGAGAAAAGTGCATTAGTTGTGCCTTTTATTCTAATTGCCTTCTTTTGTGTGATAGATTTTCAATAAAAGGAATATAATTTATAATGATGTCTCCTTTTCTAGTTCTTTTGAGCAATAGAGGTTTGACTCATATGAAGTGTTATTGTTAAAGGGAAATTGTTATATAAAATATCAATTAGTACTAAATAAAAATTGAACATTGATGAGCGAGAGAGCGACGAGCAAAGACCCATAATTTCTGAGATTACAGGTCGGTTATAGCTCTCTCTCCATGGCTTCGTCTTCTTTTCCTACCCCGCCCTGAACCCCTCTTCCCCTTTTACCTGTCCTTGCACCTAGCTCCCATTAAAAATCATCTTCTGAAAACCCTAATCGAACCTATAACCAAAATACAGACCCAAACACCATTGTCCTCCCCCCGACTAAAAATTCTCCTCTAAAAACTTCCCTTTTCATCAACCCTAACCAAATCTCTTCTGCGACAAAACCCCTACTAATGGAAGGAGTATCTTCTTTTTAACAGGAGATTGATCCTGAAACTTCTTCCAATCCCCTTGAGATTAATACTTTAGGGAACACCAAATTATGGAAGTTAGTCATTTCAGATGGTATGGCGGACTCTACAGAAGATAAAGCCTTAAGCTACTACCCCCCGGAGGTCAAGGAGGACCAGATCTAGGTAATCCCCCTGCAAAGTTAGCTAAGAAGGGAGCTGCTCAGTTCAGGTTAGCCCTGATAGGTTTTTTCATAGGTAAGTGACCTACTTTCCTTTTGGTCCAGTGAGCTTTAGCAAAATCCTGGGAATAATTTGGGCTAAAGGAAACTTTAATTACAAGCGACAACAATTTTCTGTTTAAATTTGATTCAGAGATAGGAATGAAGTTAGTTCTGGAAAAGGTTCCTTGGCGTATCCAAGGTAAACTGTTGGACCCCAAACTTTTCGTAAAAGATTAGATCTATTGAATGAGAAATTTTGGTGATTAGTCACGAGTAAAGAACAATTAAATGAAAGTTCTCGAACCAAGAATTGATAGACAAGAGTAAAGTAGGAAATGAGAAATGTGGATAGATTCATGATTAGCTATGGCGTTTTTAGGGGATAAGCGATTTTGAAATGGGAAGATTAAAGGTGAAAGTTAGAAGTCAAATGAAAACAACAATGAAGTTAAATATGTGTAGTAAGTTGATGAAGGATATGTATATATGTGTATGATTTGTTATTAGTGCTCATGATTAATCATGGACTATAATTTCTTTATGGATGATATTGATTTGAAATGAAGTTGAATGAAGTAGTAAAGGTGATCTTAGTATGAGTTGTGTTAGGAAAGATTTTGAAACAAATTGGTAGTTGATCTGGAAAATGTTCATTGAGTATGCTTCAGTCTTTTAGCCCCAAATTTTTCTCTCGTTATCTAAACCAGATGATTCTTAATTTGGATTAAACTAGAAACATATGGCTACATTTATTATGAAGACATTGAATTCTGTCTTTAAGAATCTCAAAATTTTTCATGAAGTTGAGAACTGGGTGCAGTATATTGGGAGACGAATGTAAAATTCGTGTTTTGAATTCAGGGGAACTTCTGGATTGATCTAGATAGATTTAGACAAATTTGTCATCTAGAAAGTTGTAGGTCTTTCTTTTATCTTTGAAACAGTATATAGCATGAAATTTTTGGACATCTAAGTCGAAAGTTATGGTCCTTAGGAGTGGAGATGCCCTGGAGAGTGTAGATAGTGATTTAGAACTTTTGGGGATGTGATGAAGACCCAGTTGGAACATCTTCTTATGTTAACTTTCTGTATCTTCTTAGGTTGACCTTCTGTGTCTTCTTAGGTTGACCTTCTACATCTTCTTAGGTTGACCTTCTGTATCTTCTTAGGTTGACCTTCTGCATCTTCTTAGGTTGACCTTTTGTATCTTCTTAGGTTGACCTTCTGCATCTTCTTATCTTAACCTTCTGTATCTTCATAGGTTGACCTTCTGTATCTTCTTAGGTTGACCTTCTGTATCTTCTCAGGTTGACCTTCTGTATCTTCTTATGATGACCTTCTGCATCTTCTTATGTTGACCTTCTGTATCTTCTTAGGCTAACGTTCTGTATCTTCTTATGTTGACCTTCTGTATCTTCTTATGTTGACCTTGTATCTTATTATGTTGATCTTGTTCATCTTCTTATGTACTATGCATCTTCTTATGCACTGTTCATCTTCTTATGTACTGTGCATCTTCTTATGCATTGTTCATCTTATATTTTCTGTTCCATTTTGAATCCTTCAAAAGATAGAATTTATCTTCGAGGTCTTCATAAAAATTGTAGCTCTTGAAGTCTTCTTTCGAGTCATCCAAAGAACACCTTAATCAGAAACTGCTAGAGAAAGTTATGGTTGTTTCCCTGAAACAGGTTCAGTTTGGTTGAGGACAAAAACATGTTAGATTCTTTTGACCATAACTTCTTCTCTAGACACCCAAATGACCTGATTCTTGAACCATTGGACTCGTAAGACATTTATATATATCTCTAATAAAAATCATAGCCATATGAAATGAATTGAGAAAGATTGAGTGAAAAACGTGGGATGGGTACAGTGAATGTGCTCTTCAATAATATGAACTGGTGTTATTCTACTGAACATACTTCAGTATTTTGATGATTTCTTGATTGATAGAGCTCCAAATGTGATGATTTCTGATTTGTGGTAAACTAGAGACATGGAGCTACAAATGGTATGGAGAAATTGGAATCTAATTCAATCTCTAAGATGTTTAAATTTCAAATGGAAGTTGTGCATAGTATACTGTTATGGACAAGAGCAGCCCAAATTTTTTTGAAGTATATCTTCTGAATCACTAAACCAAATTGAATGATTTTGGTGGCATTAGAAACTTAAGACAAGGAATATTCTTCTAGAATAAAGTGTTATGTCAGAATATTCAAGGGTACTGTTGGCAAGACACTTAAGTATAAAAGACATAAGGCATAAATGGATGGAAAAATGGGACAATTTTCAATCATTAATGGTATAATTGGAAGAAGAAGTATTGTCTTGCATTTTAATAAGAGAGAAGAACGAAAATTGAGGAAAAAAAGAGAGAGTGTCATGAAGAAGAAAGAGAAATATGAAGGGAAGGAGAGAAAGCAGAGAAACAAGCTAAGGTTTCAATTATGTTAGCCCTCAAGAGAGATTTTGAGGTTGTTTAAGAAGAGAAAAAGGTAGAGGAAGAGAAGAGCTTTCTTTTGAGCTAAATATCCCTTCATTTGATGAAGAATGAAGGTAAGATCATTTTAAATCTCTTGAATTTTTGGAAGGATTTTAGTTCATGGAGTTAGAAAATGACTGGGTTTAAGTATTTTAGAATCAATTTGAGTGATTGTGCTTTTAGGGATTTTCAATTCAAAACCCTATTGAGTGAGATTTTTGTTATTGTATAAAGGGATCAAAAGAGACAAGAGGAACAATAAAAGAAGCATTTTGAGCAAGGAAATGAGGTGGGTAATATGTTTATAGTTTTGTGTGATTGGGCAAATTCTTGCCTAGGTGTATGTATAGAATATGTGTTAAATTGGTTGAAATGGATTTGTTGAAAATTCATAATGATTTTTTATTTTGTCATACCATGAAAGAAGCATGATATTTGATATAATTAAATTATGATGTTGATCAATGTTATGCCTTGAGATATTTCATGCCATTCGTATGAATAGAAAGGAAAGAACATGGAAAAGTATGAAAGCATTTTCATAAAATGATCTAAGCATACTTATGTGCTTCTGTTTGGGTGAGAGTGGAACCATTCTGTTCGTCATGTGCACGTTGACAAGAGCTTTCTCTCGACTTCCCACTTGTGGCATATGAGCTCCGAAAAATGGACTCATTCTGTTCATGGGGTAAACTTCGGTTTTCTCATTCTGTTTCATGGAACCCTCGAGCTGTTGTTCTACATTGCATTTTTAAAATTGTCAAGTTGAAGCATATCGAGTGTTATGTGATTTGAGCAAAATTTGATGAATGTTTAAAATGCTTGAATAAGGTATGAATGCTAGAATTGCTAGATATATTTATACATACATATGCTTGACTTTAGCATCAATTTCTAATGGCTATAAATATATTAGCCACTGAGCTGTGTAGCTCACCTCATGCTTCCCTTTTCAGGTGCAGAAAGTGAAGATAAGCGATCCTTGCAAGGCATTGGAACTCCAATATAGTTAAATACTTTTGAAATTAGGAATTTTTTGTATTTTGGAATCATCTTAAGCATAAGCATTCAATTGTATCATGTGTAGTTCGTATTTTGTATTTTATATTTGTATTAAGGCAAAAAGGGGTGGTTTTTTAATGTAAAGATATTATGAAAACAAACATCGTGTTCTGTATGGGTCCAAGTGATTTTTTGAAACTCTGATGTATTCAATAATGTTTGCATCTTTGTGACTGAAATGGTTTTAAATAAATCGAGCCGATTTGATTATCGATTTTTTCATATACGCTTTAATTGTTAAAAAAAATTGCAATGAGATTGTTTCAGTTTATGGCTCCGAATGTTGGGCTCCGGAAGTGGGGTCCAACATAAACCTTTATTTTTGCAATAGTGGAGTTTGAAGGGGGGAGGGGGAGACAAGAAGATATTAGGTTTGCCGCAGTGTGGGCTAGGTTTCATAATATTCCAGTAGAATACTGGAACACAAAAGGGTTGAGGAGAATAGCAAGTGATGTGGGACACGCTCTCCTTATGGATACTCAGATGGCTAGGATGTCTAGGATAGTGTATGCAAGGATGTGTGTGGAGTTATAATTATAGAGGAGATGGCCTTCCTCTTTTCAACTGGCTACTTATAATGAGGAAGAGAAAATAATTTTTAAGGAAATAAGGATTAAGTACGAATGGAGGCCTGATCATCATGCACAGAAGAAGGAATGGCACCTACATGGAGATTGTTTGAGCCTAGATTACAACAGGAGTTGGACAAAGGAAAGGAGAAGATACAAAATGTCTCAAACTGGCAAGGAAAGGAGCAAGAATTAACTTCAGAGAAGATAATTCAAAGTAATAAGAAATTAGAACATCAGAGATTCAAACTGAGTAGTGTAAGGACCAAGGTTCTCAACAGATGGATCAAAACAATAAGATGAAAATACAAGTTGTTAAAGAAGTAAGTACAGCTGGTAGTCCTACTCTTCAAAGCAAGGATCAACAGAAGCAAGATGAATCGAGTGGAGATCTTGAGGATCCAAGCTTCCTTACTGTAAATCAAGTAGGTACTACTTCTTCCTCTCCTATTTCTAAATTGGTTCCTAATAGTCCTGGTATTATAGGAGGGGTAGAAGGGAATTTTACTGTGAGAAAAAAGTATGAAATCTAGGAGGAAATTGAAGTAGGAGATGCTTCTGATTTTTGTGTTATGGATTTAGTATTTTGTAATGTTATGGGTCTTAACAACCCTAAAAAACAATTAGCAGTACATGCTTGTCTTAAAAGATTATCTGTTTCTTTTATTTGTTTGATTGAATCTAGGATTAGGTCTCCCTCCTATTTGAATAATGTATGCTCCTCCTTGTATCCTAGATGGCTTTCTTACAGTAATGTTGATTATGCTTTAAATGCTAGGATTGTGTTAACTTGGAATCCTGATTGTTATTTGTGTTCAATACTTAGCACTAATGACCAATTGATTCACTTAGAGTTGACCCCTTCGAATTGTTCTTCATCCTTTTTAGTGACTTTTTTTTATGGGTCCAAGTACAATAACCTTAACCATAGGAAAAATCTTTGGTCTAACCTGTCTAATATCAACCTCTCTGTTGGTAATCTTCCATAGATTATAGCGGGGGACTTTAATGCTATTTTGTTCCCTCATGAGGCAGCTCCTTTAAATCCCTTAACTATGAATGGGATGAGTGACTTTAGGAAGTGTGTTGAGGGCAGTGCTTTGTATGATTTAAATTCCAGTGGTCTAAGTTTTACTTGGAACAACAAGCAATGTGGAGATTTCTTAATTACTAGGAAATTAGATAGAGCTCTCATTAACTCGGCATGGAGCTTTTGGTTTCCCAGTTCTTATAGTGTTATTCATAACCCAAACATCTCACACCACTATCCAATAAAGGTTAGATTTTTAGCAAAGATGCAAAAGAGATCTTCTCCTTTCAGGTTTTCTAATTTTCTAACTTCTCAACCTAATTTCCTTTAGAAAGTAGAGGATGCTTGGTCCTCTCAAGTTCAGGGTACTCCTATGTTTTGTGTTATGTCTAAGCTCAAGTTAGTTAAAAAAGTCCTCAAAATTCTTAATTCTGACCGGATAGGTGATGTGAATGCTAGAGTTGAGAGTTGCCATGTTGCTCTTAATAATATCTAGGATGAAATGAGACTTATGCCTAAGTCTTCTCTTTTGATTACTAAGGAATTTGAGGCCGTAAATAAGTTAATTAGAGCTCTAGATGATCATAAGTCTTCCTTTAAACAGTCTTCCTGTATTAAATGGCTCAGAGAAGGAGATAGGAACACTAAATTCTTTCACAACTCACTCCTAGCTAACAGAAACAGAAACAATATACAATCTTTAGTAGTGGGTAATGGGAACAAGATTATTGGTCTAGAAGAGATTCAAGATCAATTTCTTAAATACTTTTAGGGTTCTATTGGGGATAAAAAGGTTCTTCACTCTTCTAAAGAGTTTGTGGAAAAACTTTTCTCTCATTCCTTGCCTGATAATCTTTCTAATCCTCTCAATGTCGAAGTCTTAGTACAAGAGATTAGAAAGGTTTTCAATTCTCTTAACCCTAATAAGGACCCCGGTTCGGATGGGTTTAATGGGTTTTTCTTTAAGCAAACCTCGCATATTATTGGAGAGGAAGTTACTAGTGCCATCCAAGATTTTTTCCAACATGGAAAACTCCTCAAAGGGCTTAATTTCACTTTTATTTCACTCATTCCAAAAAAAGATCATCCTTTCACTGTTTTAGATTATAGGCCTATTTCTTGTTGTAACATGCTTTATAAGATGATTGCTAAAATCATTGCAAATAGGCTTAAAGAGATTCTTCATCACATTGTCAATCTAAATCAAAGTGATTTCATTAAGAATCGTAGAATAGGGGATAACATCCTATTGGCCTAAGAAATTTTCAAGAATTATTATCTTTCTAATAACCAAAGGAGATGTGCTTTTAAAGTGGACCTTCAAAAAGCCTATGATTCCATTCAACGGGATTCCCTTCTAACTGCATTAATAGTTGTAGGCTTTCCTCTAAAATTTATAGATTGGATCAAAGAGTATATAACTTCTCCATCGTATTCTATTTTGATCAATGGTTCTCCCTCTAAATTTTTTAGAGGGAAGTTAGGACTACGACAAGAAGATCCCGTATCTCCATTCCCCTTCATTATTTGTATGGAAGTCTTCTCTAGGAGTTTGAAAGTTTACATAGATGGTAGCCTTTCCTTCAAATGCCACTGGAGGTGCAAAACCCTTAAACTTACCCATCTCTTGTTTGTTGATGATCTCCTAATGTTTTGCCATGTAGATTTAAGTTCAGCAAAAACTTTGTGTAATTGTATGTGTACCTTCCAACAATCAATTTTTCCTATCTCCTAATATGGACCACTTGACTCTTCAAATGGAAATTATATCTGGGCTCAAGAAAGGTACTCTCCCTATTCGGTATTTAGGGGTACCTCTATTAACAGGTAGGTTATCTAGGAGGGATTGCTTACCCTTAATGGAGAAAATTGATGTTAAGATTAACAAATGGAATCATAAAATCCTTTCCTGTGCTGGTAGACTCTAATTGGTGATTTCTGTCCTGTCTTCTTTTCAAGTGTACTGGTCTACCCATTTCATTCTACCTTCTTCCATCCTTAAGAATATAGAATCTAAACTTAGGAATTTTTTGTGGCCAGGGAAGGGGGTTTCCAAATCTCATGCTAAGGTTAAATGGAGTGACATTAGTAGACCGAACAGGAGGGAGGTTTAGGGATTAAACATTTGTTTACATGGAATTATGTTCTATTAGGGAAAGGGATCTGGTATTTGTTTTACGATAGTGAAGCTTTGCAAGTTAAGTGGGTGTATACTATTATTTTGAGAAGGAAATTTTCTAAAGTGCCCAACCTACTAATAATAATTCATGGAATTGGAGAAAGATCTTATTTGCGAGGGATAAAATTGAGAACTAATTCAGATTTAGGATTGGAAATGGAAATTCTACTCTTTTATGGCAAGACCCTTGGCATCCTAGAGGAATCCTGAAGAACTTCTCTTCTCCGAGAGAGATCAATGGGTCAGAATTACCTATGACAGCAAGAGTCTCCAAAGTTATCAGTAATAATGAGTGGAGATGGCAAGATGTAACTATAGAGATCATTGGTAACCTAAAGCGTCTAATGTACCAACCAAATTGCGCTAAACCTGATTGTTTGGAATGCTTAGATTTCCCTTCAGAAAAGTACACTAATGGTTTTGCCTATAATTTCTTAAGACCTCCAATTCAGAATGTTCCTTGGCATAAATTGGTCTGGTTTAAAAACAACAGCCCTAGGTGTTCTTTCATACTATGACTGGCTTTCCGTAAAAAGTTGCAAACATAGGATAAATTCTTTATCTCCATACTTCTAATCATTGTTCCTTGTGTATCTCGGATAACAAAACCATTGAAAACTTGTTTTTTGAATGTTCGTTCTCTAAAATCGTGTGGGAACATTGCCTCAACCACTTTCAAATACATATTTCCAATCAAACAAACCTTCAATCCATTCCCATTTGGTTTAACCAATCCTTAAATAATAGAACTTGTGACTTTAACCTTTTCTCCATCCTCCTTTCTATTAATGTCTATAACATTTGGACTGAAAGAAATACTAGAACATTTAAAGATGAAGCCATGGATGTGGGGAGCCTATACTCTAGAGTGATCTTCCAAGTTATGGAACATCTCAACTCAAACACTTTGTGAAGGTAATTGTTGAAGTTCTTATTCACTAATAATTTTTCTATAAGTTTGTTATTTCAAAAGTGCTAGATGGAGGTCCAACATTTCTTCGGTTCCTAAAGCAGAAGAGAAGACAGGATCAGGAAACATTTTTGTTTCCAATCAGCAAAACATAGAGTAGACAGTTTATGGTCTTTCTCGAAACTGATAAGATGAAGAAGATCATAAACTTTGACATTTATAGAACCATCCCCTACAGTTGAAATCCAGTTGACTTATTATTGGTATATAAATGGAAGTATGTGAGTGGAAACATCATCTCAATCTCCATTTTATGTTATGATGTAAGCTGATTTGGATTGTAATTAATTGATGGTTGATTAATAGTGATGTAAATTGTTTGTTGGTTAACTTGTGCTACTGGTTTGGTGAGCTAGCTCTATAAGGTTTTTTCTTAGGTAGGGAGGCTATTGTTGTCTAAGTTATTTGTGTTTGTAGTAAGGAAGTGATGTAGCTTCCTCATGTATTTACATTATGTTTCCTTTTGGTAGGCAAGAGATTACTGCTCAAGTAGTCTCTGTTGATGTACATAACTTTTCTAATTTGTATAAAGTCTTATGATTTACCAAAAAAATTTGTGTTTGTTTTCTTAGTTATTCCTTTTAAAGGAATTTGAGAAAAGATACAGACTTTCACACCTTTAAAAGATAATTATGTTTATCCATAATTATTTTCATGAGATTTTTAATGAATGTAACATTGTTCTAGTGTATAACATGTTAAGGAAAGCATATAAGCTTTATTGTGGTTTGTAATGAAGACTAGCATACCAGTTCTTTTGGAAATCTTAATTAATGCTTACTTCTAATTTTCTTTTTGCTAGATGGAGTTTCTCCTTAATTGTGATAAATTTTTTTAAAAAAGGTTCAACTAAGATTCTTTTTTCACAATACTCTTATTGTTTTAAACTTCTTTTGTCCTCTCTTTCTCTCATTTTGGACAAAAGTTACAAATCGAAAATGTTCTATAATATGAAGTGGGTAATCATGTATGCTAATCGTTTTGACAATATGGCAACATCAACCTGTATCAAATGGAATGTATGGTATGCTAAAGGTTGATTTGGAGGTTTATAATTGTTACTTCCTCTTGTCCCCTAAGTATATGGCATCATTAGACTCCTTTGGCTTTGTAAAAGTGAAAGGTAAGTTTGCTTAGCAATTTGCTATTTAAGGTGACTGGTATGCAAAACTTTGCTTGTATTGCTTATAACATGCCCTTTTATATTTAGGACTCATGATTTCTATGGTAAAGTGTTTCCATACTATACTCTTTTTCCTTCTTTGCTTGGTAGGTTGCATTTTAGGGGTAATAAATGTGTGGTTTTCTTTAAGGTTTTCCACATTCTCTTCTACAATTTCAACAATTGTACACAAAAGAATTGGAGAAGTTAGAGAGAGAGTTATTTTTTATTTTCATTTTTCCACCCATTTGACAATGCATATTTTGCAAAGAACCCACTAAAAAGATTAGAGGACTAATAGAAAAGTTTATGTTATGTTCAAATTGAACATTTATGAAACATTAGAATCGTTTTTAAACGTGTCAAAATATTTTGATTTAAATTGAATTATTATAAAAAATGTTAGAATCCAAATTGACTCTTTATCATATTGAAAATAACCAAATATGCTTATTAAAAAATCAAACTAGTTATTGCAATGATTAGTAATAATGACATTAGTCAACTAATGTATAATACTTTGTCGATATTTAATTTTGTCCAACTATTTTTTTTATCTATCTTTTTTATATCTATTTATTTTATATAATGTCACCTCGTCAAATTCTATTTAAATGCTCTCAAATTCAGTTTGTATAAACTTATTTTTCATTTATTTATAATCTTTTTATGTTTAATTTGCTTCAAATTTTATTGTCTTAAAGGAGGAGATCTCTCAACTATATGGAAATACTATATTTTTATCTGTTTTATCCTTATCATTCTCTTTTTCTTAATCTCCATTTTTGCTTCATCTCATTCTTCCTTCATTTCTTTCTTTTTACGATTCATCTTCACTCTCCTGAGTTACCATTGACATAAAAACTCCACCTACATTGTAGGAAGACCAAGTTATTATTTTTCTCCAAAAGTTGTCACCATTAATTCCCTGTTCTCCATTAGTTTTGAATGATCAAGCCATTGCCCATTCTCTAAACTGAGGAGAGGCTACGATGAGATGGGCTAAAGTACCCCTGATTGCTAGAGGCTGCGAAGAAAGTGTCACTGTTGGAACCTGATCTCGGAATCGGATCCCAACCGGAAAATGAACAGAAAACGAGAACACAGCCAACAGGTGCGGAAGCAGACGAAAAGGTATCAAAGAATCAGAACTAGCAAACGAAGAATACGAAACGGAAATACATATCGAAGTGCAAATCGAAACGAAAGTACGAAACACAATTGAAGTCAAAGAAACGGATCGCGAAGCAAAACGAAAACGCGGGAGACGAAAAATGAACCAAATGAACAGAAAAATGAATAGAAAGTGAATTTCCGACATCCGAGAACAAATATCTTAAGAAAGAGTCGAAGCGCGTTAGAAACCTTAGACTAAGCCAAACCGAAAACTGATATAATCCAATCAAATCCGGTATAAATTTTTTTTTCTTTCATCTTTAATCAATCGCACACAAAACAAAACCATATAAAGTTTCCCCTTTGGAAAATTGTCATCAATCCAAACTCAATTCATCTAATTCTGATTAATCATCCTATATCTCGATATCATCTTTACCAACAATCTATTTTATCGAAAATCCGGCAGCATAACGGCTGTATTTTAAACAGCCCAAAAATTTGCAAAGGAAACAATACACTACTAATATCCCAAAACCAAATTCAGAATCATCGGACCTCCCGTCCGGAATCCATAACACCAGCAGAAACACACATCTATACCTAACACTTCAAAA
>JANZLX010156200.1:0-12795 GCA_025531955.1 Erythroxylum orinocense
ATATTTCCCCCAGCATTCAAATCCACTAAGGTTTGATTATGATCGGTGAGACCATAGTAGAAAAACCGAGTCAATGAATCCACGTCGAATCCATGGTGTGGGCATTAGTTAAGGAGGTCATTAAACTGTTCCCAAGCCTCGTGAAACTTTTCTCCACCCTTTTGTGAAAACCAATGTATCATCTTTTGGAGTTCAAGAGTTTTGTGGGCTGGGTATCACTTCATCATAAAAGTTTCCATAACCTTCTCCCAAGTATCAATAGAATCCATCTCTAAACTCAACAACCAATTTTTCGCCAATCACTTCATGCAATAAGGAAAGCACCCTAGCCTCAATTCATCCTCCGACAGTTTATACAAAGGAAGCGCTGGATTGTCGCATAGAAATCTCTCATAAAAGTTAATGCATCTTTACTGGGAATCCCATTAAATTGCGGCAATATAAACAAATGAATTTACTTAAGCTCTTAATTTTGTGCTTCTACAGTTAGTCTAATGCACAAAGGATTCCCTGCAATAAATGGCATCTAATAATCCCGAATTCTTCGCACAGCAGGGTTGACAACTACCGGCTTGACTTGATTTTTCCCATTGAATTGCTCATTCTCAAGCTCATGCTCTTCATGCAGTTCCGAAATTTGGTTGTTGTCGGCAATTTCTCTTCTCCTTTGAGCGTTGTTCCTTCGACAAGTTCGTTCAATTTAAGGAGTAAGTTCAACTAGTGGTTCGTTGTTCAAGCTTTGTGAATGCCTTAAGTGCATGTAACTCCTGAAATCAAACCACTTCGAGGTTTAAAATTCAATGATGGTGGGGAACTCAAATAATAAACCAATAGATAACAGGAATAACTAGACTTAATGAAACAATAATAAAAATGTCCCCGGCAAGGCGCCAAAAACTTGATCGAAAATTTTTGCAAGTGCACAGAGTGATTCTAGTATCCGATATTGAATATTCCAAAGTTGTCTCCCTCAGGACCAATTCATTCATTATCAAATTAACTTTAATTATTTGCATGTTATCGACAGAAAATTCTAAAATGTGATTGAAGTTGATTGAATAGTAATTGTAAGTTATAAACGAAAAAACAGTAAAAGGATAAGTCAAGGGTTTAGAATTAAGGGTAGGGGTTCACCAATTCAAAAGATTAATTCACACAATATGAAATTGATTGAATGTTAGGATATGAAAACAGTTGCATAACTTTAACCATAATTTTTCTCAAAGCATACAAGAGTATTCAGCAAGAGACACACCATTTCTCAATGTATGAACTCACTAACCAAATCCATTAAGAACAAGCAACCTTAAGTTCTCACCTTAGCTTAAGATATTTATACCTCTAAGTTCAAGGTGTTCATCTTCCTAGACCATGGACCATATTTCACTCTTCAGTACATCATATGATTCCTAAGATTGCATCTATAGAGATCAAGCATAGAGACAACAGTGAGACTCAAGGAAGACAAACATAACCCAAAAGTTTTCTTTCAACATTCAACTATCCATATCATACAAATCATCCTTCAAATGGGCTACATCCCTTACCCTAACTGAGGTTTAGTTCTAGAACATTGCAACAAAAATCACACATAAGGAAACTCAGCATTTAAGAAAAAGTAGAGAGAGAAAGTAGCAGAAACATAAGAGTTGCAACTCCCAATCCTTGGGGGAATCCCCAAAATTTCCTATCTTCCTCTTAGTTTATGCCTCCCAAATGTAGTAGTCTCATTTTCAGTCTTCGGTCCCTTTATTTAGGTCTAAACAGTGAGTATTTATAGTCCTCTCATCTTAAGAAACCTAATTTTTCGAAACAAGGGAAGTGCTAGTTACAAATGTACATTAAACGGACATTCTAAAATGGTGAGTTGCCAAAATATGTCCATTAAACAAACAAGTGTGTCCGTTAAATGGACCTTTTCGGGTCTGGAAGTTCATATTGCCAAGTGATGTCCATTAGATGGACATGTGTGTCCGATTAACGGTCTTCTCGGGTCTGGAGATTTCTACTGCCATGCAATGTCCGTTAGACGGACATGAGTGTCTGTTAATCGGACATGACCCAATCCAATACTTTCATGCCTTTGAGCTTCCATTTGACATAATTTCTTCTCGGAGTCTTCCCAGAAGTTGTAGAGCTAGGAATTCTCTTTGAAATCATCCTTGAATGGCTTTGATCCAACTTTCATAAGGAAAGTTATGCCTTTTACTCTACAATCTATCGTTTGTACCTATCAAGCAACACAATAGAAATGTGAAAGAATTAACTGCATAAAACTTCAAATCCACAAAGAAATAAGTCAAATTAAATCCAAATCATCCCAAAATCATTTACAATGAATTTGACTTATCAATCCACTTGGAGAAAGGCAAGATCAATGTTGTTGTCGACTGGCCACTTTGTCAAAATGTTAAACAGTTGTAGGGCTTCCTTGGCCTAACGACTTATTATCGCAAATTTATCAAGGGGTATGCCATCTTGGAAGCACCTTTGACTAACCTACTCAAAACTAACTCCTTCATTTGGAGTTCTATGGCAACAGAAGCTTTTAGGAGTCTCAAACGGACTATCACTACAGCTCCAGTGTTAGCACTTCCCAATTTCCAGTAAACCTTCACTCTAGAGAATGATGCTTCAGGTCTTAGTGTTGGTGCAGTGCTTAGCCAAGTTAGCCACCCAATAGCTTATTATTCCAAGAAATTGTCCCTTTGTATAAAGATACAATTAACTTATACCAGGGAGCTATTTGCAATCACCGAAGGGTTAGCAAAATTCAGACACTACTTGATAAGTAAGAAGTTCATCATTAAGAAAGACCAAAAGAGCCTCAAGTCATTAATGGCTTAGTCACTGCACACGCCAGAGCAACAACAATGGCTGCACAAATTCATTGGTTATGACTTTAAAATTCAGTATAAGCCTGGAACTAAAAATGTTCCTAGTGATGCTCTGTAACATCCTGTCCCCAAATGAAGGGTTAGGACTTGACATGTTAGGACTCAGGAAATGCAGTGGTTTAGCTCATGCATCTTATTAGCATATATGCTTTGTAATAACGAATGCTTGCATATAAAGTGTGGTCCAATATGTGGAGAAGGGAAAAGCAAACAAAAGGAACTGTGTCTAATTTTAGCTTTCAGATCGTTATGAAAGTGGAAGATCTTGATGTAAAGTATGGAAATTTGGAGACAATGGAGTGTAAAGTTATGATGTTTTCACGTTTTGGTATTGTTATGAGGAGCTTGTCGATCGGTCAGCTTTGAGGGAACTTTTGACCCCTTTAGAAATCGAGCTTGTCTTGTGTCCCTCATGACAATGGTAGAGCAGTCTTTTATCGTTCCATCGATACCAAGTTTGAGAAATTTGGAGTTCGGGGTCAAAAGTTATGAATGTCGGATGTTAGGAGGTCATACAGCGTAAGGCCGAGTGCCCAGGCGTGCACCGCTTGGCCATTTTCTCCCAAAGTTATGGCCAACCGACCTCCCTCCACTTTTTTATCATAAGTTTACCGACCGACCTCTAGAGTTAGGAATGTTGGAAGTGTGAAGATCGGATCAGGTGTTGGCTGATCGACCCAGCTTTTTGTAAATTGGTCGATTGACCCTACTTCTTGTAACTTGGCCAATCGACCCTGCTTCTTGTAAATTGGTCGATCGACCCTGATCTTGTAAATTGGCTGATCGACTCTGATTCTTGTAACTTGGCCGTTGACCCTGCTTCTCCAATCGACCCTGATCTTGTAAATTGGCCGATTGACTCTGATTCTTGTAACTTGGCTGATCGACCCTGCTTCTCCGATCGACCCTGATTTTTGTAAATTGGCCGATCGACCCCTTGTTATCTGTTCATTGGTTGACCAACTCCTGTTACTTCTTACTTGGCCAACTGATCATTGTCGATTGACCGACCACTTTTTCTTGTTCAGTGGCTGATCAACTCTTGCTACTTCTTACTTGACCGACCGACTTTGTTTTTGGTTTAGCTATAACTCTTTCGC
Organism: Erythroxylum orinocense; assembly: GCA_025531955.1. Classification (NCBI taxonomy): domain Eukaryota; kingdom Viridiplantae; phylum Streptophyta; class Magnoliopsida; order Malpighiales; family Erythroxylaceae; genus Erythroxylum; species Erythroxylum orinocense. The sequence goes on from JANZLX010156200.1 coordinate 3,998, forward strand.
CCGACCTCCGATTGATCTGATACTTAAACCATTGGGTTCGCAAGATCCTTCTCGTCATCTCCACCCAGAAACCGAAACTATATGTAATGAAGGGCGGAGGATTGAGTGAAAAGATTTGCGACGGGTATAGTGAGTGTTTTAAAAAAATATGAACTGAGGTTGTTTCCACTGAATGTAAGTGGGACCAGATGGGTTTTGACCACTTAACTAAATGGAATGGTTTCAGTGGCCTTATAGCCTTAAGGCAATAAAAGATATTTTTCTTCTAGAAAGTGACACGTTGAATGTGTAAAGATATTTTGGCAAGACAAACATGTGGCATTACTGGAGGGCATAAGTACAAATAAATAAAGAAAAACCCGAAAATGAGAAGAGTGGAGAGAAGCAAATGAGTGGATAAGCGAGAGAAAACATGAGAATGAATAAATGAGAGTCGGCGGTTAAGGCTCCCAGGGGAGCTGACGATCTCTCCAGTTAGTGAAGGATCAAGGTAAGCGTTTTTGAATCGGAGGATTTTGGACGGATTCTAGTTCAACATGCTAAAATCAAGTTTAGTGATTTAGCTTTGTGACTTTTAAACTAGATTCCTATTGAATGAAATTTGAGTTGTTTCAGGAAAATACCAAGTGGATCCTACCCAAAAACAAAAGGGGAAGACAATCTTGCCTTGGAGTGTTAGCAAGCAAAAATTGGTGAGTGATATATGTCTGCTATTGTGTAAATGATGAGATTATATGGGGTTGTAAATGAGATGATGAGAAATATGCTTAAGTGTGTACGTGACCTATTATAATATAAATGGGAAGTGAATATGCTGAGATCATATGCGTTGATGAGAAATTGAGTGAATAAGTTAGAGGGAGACATACAAGGGTAATGATTGAAAAGGAGCAATTAGATTGATATGTATAAATGAAGAGTAAGGCAAAGTTCAAGGAGATATATGTGAAATTATGAAATGGCTATTAGACCACATACCCGGAATTGTCCTTGAACATGCATTGCATATAGCCCACATACTTAATTAGGCATAAATGAGTTTTCATAGTGTGTTGCCATTGTAATGTGTAGGATAAACATCTGCATATAGGCGCAACTAGCTAATGGAAACAAAAGCTAAAATGGAGAGTTCAGTGAGTAGACCGAGATGGTCTCCTTTCCTTGTTAGTTTTGTTTCAATTCGTACAAATGAACTACTGAAATGTGATTGTCTGCGTTTGTGTATGTTGGGTGCCGGACAGGAGGTCCGATGAATGTGATAATTGAATTGAATTGTTGAAGTGCTATTGAATGTGAACTGGGTGAATTATGTGTACAAATGTGACTGTGAAATGTGTTTCGAAGGTGCAATTGCATATAACTGAAATGGTGAGTTCTCCACTTTAGCGTGGAATGCCGGACTAAGGTCCGATGAGATGTGAAAGTGTTGAAATGGGCTTTTGTAATTGTGAGTGATGCATTCCATTGCATGAATGCATGAAATATAATGGTAGTTGTGACCAGAATAGCCACCAATTATAGCTTAAAGCTCGAAGGGATGTAGTGCATACCCAGAGGGCTCTCCTACCCCTAAAGATCAAAAGTGAATCAGAGCCTTTGGCTCAACACATAATGAGCCCTATATGGGACAGTTCAAGCACTCGGTCACAACAACGTAACAATTGAAAAGTGAGTCACATGCACCCTGCATATGCATAACATAAATGATTAAGTGATATTGAATGGGAAATGACTGATTAATATATGAGATCCAATATGGTTGTTAATGAAATGAAATGTGATTTGTGAAATGAAATATGATATGAATGATTTCTGAATGTATTATATGACATGGTTGATCACGTGTATGTGATTAATATGATTGCTATTGAAATGATGTGTATGATATGATTAGTGTGCATTATGCGCGAGTGAGCCATCGATGATGGTCACTCAATGAGTTCGCAAAACTCACCTAAAATTTGTAATTATTTTTCAGGGCTCCGAAGAATACCCCGTTAGGCTAACGGGAGTATACTTGCATCATACAAATGAAGGATAGAGGTTGGGATCAGTTCGCGTCTGCATTGTATGTATTTAGTTATGTAATGAATTGTATTTTGCTTTTGAGATAAAGGACCTAAGTGGCGCTAATGAGATTGTTTTTAAATATGTGAGGGCCCAATTTGGTTATTGACCTCGACATTTATGGTTTTGGAATTCAAAAAAATATATACTGAGTTTTGACTGAGTGATGTAGCACTCCACTTTCGCAGGGCACGGACTCGGATATCACTATCGATGTCGAGTTCGAGTCATGGAGGGAGTGGGGTGTTACATTGTGTGGTATCAGAGCCCAGTAGTACAATCCTATAGGGGCATTCTGAATTATGGGTCAAGGTATATGCATATTAGTCATATCGTTGCAGACAGCGGCAATTGATCCCTAGGATGAGTCACATGCATAAGCATTTCCTAAAGAGTGTGAACGATTACATTGAGAAAATGAGTGATATGTTAGAATAAGAGAAAATAGAGGTTAATGGATAGCTTAGAAATAAGAAATAGTATTTGGTTATGTATGATGGACACTGATACCTGGGATATAAATCCTTAGAGGTGATATCAATATATTGTTATGGATTGTTTGAGGAAAACTACTGAGAGTGTTTTTTTTTTCTGATGGAAAGAATCCAACTATGTGCGTGGATTTTAAATTCAAGGCGACTTTATTGCAAATGTAAGGAGAATTAGTTTGATGTAAATATGTTCAGGAGATCTAAATTAAATCTGAAAATGCGCAAATAAATTGATAAGGTGTGGAGGAACTAGTACGATTGAATAGGCATTTGAATGAGCCGATGTGAATTAAAAAAAAAACTCATTTGAACATAGAAAATCATTAGAGAGAAGAGGTTCAATGGAAGACTGAAAATAGCTAATGTTGCCTTCATCGAGGCTCAATGAAATTTTCGAGTGATATCTGTTAAAGTGAATAATACCCCAATGACCGTCTAATATTGATAAATTGAATGAGCTAAGCGAAATTGTATCTCGTAGTGACTATAAGCCTGGATGATATTTTTTAAAAAGGTGTTGAAATTGAGGAATATGACACTGATGAAGAACATATCATTTGGATTTGGAGAATTGTGTAGTATACGATGAATTTGCACATTAGAAATTAAGATACAATCTGTTGTAAAAATATAAAGTGAGTTCATATGCATGAAGGAAATTAAAATCTTATGAGTTGCTTTGATTAGTGGTATCATTATTATGATAGAAATCGTTTTGAAGTCTTAGAGACATTAAATGAGGTAAAATGAAGTGTTAGGAGTGCATGGAACTACGAGAAAGAGGTAAGAAAAGCTAAAGGCTAAGGATTCAAAATAATATTGAAGAAGTGATGTAGCACGCCATCCTCGCAGGGCACGGACTCGGATATCACCATCGATGTCGGGTTCGGGTCATGGCGGGAGTGGGGTGTTACATGCTATTTCCAGAAGTTTTTCTACTGCATGGTCTGAACCCAGAGTTGAATGGCTACAACAACTTAATAAAGTTGTGAATGATGATCATGAGTTGCAACACCTCTTAACTTGCTGCGATTCAAATCAACAACAAGATGCCCACTATTCTATTAAAAATGGAATTCTAAATTGGAAAAACCGAATTGTCATCCCCAAAGATAGTCCTTTGGTGCATCAAATTTTGCAGGAATTCTATAGTTCCTCCATTAAGGGCCATTTCAAAATTGCTAAGACCGTTTAGCGGATTTGTTCACAATTTTACTAGCCTAATATGCAACAACAGATCAAAATTTATGTTCTGAATTGTGTCATTTGTCAATAAGCAAGGGCTAAGAATAAACTTCCTGCAGGTCTACTCCAACCGTTGCCTGTTCCAAACTAGATTTGGGAGGAGATTTGCATGGATTTCATAACAGCCTTACCTCCAGTGAATTCTTACATGGTAATTATGGTTGTTATTGATGGTTTGCCTAATTAGTTTACACACTTCATTCGTCTCAAGGCTGATTACTCCAGTAAATGGGTGGCTGAAGCTTTTATTAATTAGATTGTCAAACTTTATGGTTTTCCCAAATCCATTGTTTCTGATTGTGATAAAGTTTTCATCAGTCACTTTTAGCAGTTGTTTTTCAAATTACAGGGCACTTCCTTGGCCATGAGTTCCTCTTACCATCCCCAAACGGATGGCCAAAATGAGGTACTTAACAAAACATTGGAGATGTACTTAAGATACTTTTGTTTCCACAATCCTAAGAGCTGGTTACGAATGCTACCATGGGCACAATACTTCCTATCACCACAGTATTTGCATGACTCACTTCAAGGCTTTTTTGGGGCGTGATCCTCCTAAACTTATTAGGTATGAGCTTCATACTCATGATCCTCCTACTTTACAAGAATTGTTGCAAGAGATGGATAAACTGCTTGATCAATTAAATCACAACTTGCTTAAAGCCCAGCAGTATATGAAACAACATGCTGACTATAAGCGTAGACAATGGGAATTGGATGTAGGTGACTATGTTCTGGTTAAACTTCAACCATATCGACAACACTCCCTAGCTTTGAGGAACAATCAAAAACTTGGAATGCGATTTTTTAGACCTTTTTGAATTATTGCCAAGTTCAGTCCTGTTGCATACAAACTTGACTTACCAGCTGCTGTCCGCATACATCTTGTTTTTCACATTTCCTTGTTGAAGAAATTTAGAGGTGACAACAAGGAGTAATACTTGCCCCTTCCATTAACAACATCCCAGCACGGTCTAATTTTGCGTCCTCATACTATATTGGCTACTTGTTACATTGCAGGGGCAGTCTTCCATTCCACAAGTCTTGGTGCAATGGGAAGGCGGTAGAGATACAGATGCTACTTGGGAGAATGCTCAATAATTTCTAAAGGATTTTCCTAATTTCAACCTTGCGGACAAGGTTGTTTTCGATAGGGAGGGTATTGTAACAAGTTGCAACATGAAGGCCATGGTGGATACTAATTAAGATGTTGAATTAGAGACAGGAAACGAACTGGACATCAAGACAAATGGAGAGTTACTTACACACAAGGGGCATGTGGCACCAAATCCTAAAATCAGGGGAGTCAGAAGGAGCAACAGAGTGAGAGTATCAAGTCTTGGATGGAAGGACTTTATGGGGTATATTGAGAGTGGTAACAACCTTCCTCTGCAGCTCCTATCTCCTCTTTAAGTTTCCTCACTCTTCCCTTCCCTTTCCTTATGATACATTCTTTTCTGGTTCAGTCATAAGCTCGACAGTGGAGCTTGAGCGGAATTCCATCTATCTGTCATACATTCCTATTATAGCTTACGTAGGGTATTGTTATATTGGAGACTTTGGATTTAATTTTTCTTGTTGCACAATACCGAGAGAGGGACTGATTTTCTGTAACCACATATTCATTTATCGGTGTTGTTACACCTTGGACTACCAATACTCTTCTATAAATAATTGTCTTATATTTTTACTATTTTCAAAACATTTCATATAATTCGAATTTAACTTTAAGGAACCATATAATTTGATAATAAGTAAAATAAATCATTTAGTATATATTCTATCAATACTTAAAATTATATATATATATGATAATATTAATAAAATTAATTTGTTTAGTAAGGAATATATATATAGTAAGGAATATATATATATATATTCCTTACTAAACAAATTAATTTTATTAGTATTATCAAAAAAATTTCGCTGTGACATTATACGTATAATTGTATTCAATTACACATTCTCATGAATAAAAGAATCTTTTATTAATTACCCAGTCATTAAAGCCTTATATTACAATTAAATAATGTAGAACGTTTTAGGTCACAACCCAATCTATTTATTGGGTTCATGAACAACCGCCAAACAGTGGAAGAATTTAGATTCTCATACCAACACCTGAATCAAGGTTAAATGCCCTTTTTTACGACAGAATAATATAAAGAATTAAAATTCTCATCATTCATCTTTTTCGTATCAAAATAATCCAATTATTCATAAGTAAATTTCAAAACATATAAAAATAAAAATAATCTTTTAAAGTTTACTAGAAAAAAGGAATTGTCTGCCTAGCTATAATACATAATTCATTTAAAATGGAGTATGTAACTCAAATCACTTCTTATTTCCCTGATCTCCTCATCTATCCGCTCCTTACCTAATTAAAAGTCTACAAAGTAGGATAATGTGTTTCTAAATAAGAAAAATCAAAATAAGCAAATAACACAAAACTATTCTTATCCATCTAAGGTTTGACAATAGGTTGGACCGAACTTTAAGTCTAATCATATTAGTTCTCTGTTATTAGCTATTATTAATTCAATTAGTGACATTTGTAAAATATTTTACAAAGCAACATTTCACCTTGTCCAAAAATTCTCGAATTAATACTAATCGAAAATAATAGAACATTATCCCTAATTACTTTAGGGTTATAAATCCTATCTTGATCACACAACTATTTCCTTATAGTTCATATTACATCCAATGTCTATAGGCTAAATTATCCTATGATTAGAATAGGTCATGAGGACTATCAAAATATATCAATCTCTATATACGATAACTTCGAAGATCTCAAGTCAAATGATCACTTATACAATCATCACAATGAGAATTTTCATAGACATACAAGTAAAGTTTCAAATGGATTTATTATATAGGGTCAGTTCAATGAACTTGTTCTTTAAAAGCACTCACATGTTTCTTTAAGTACTCCATACTTTAGCCTATAAAATTGACTACTTCCTTTATAAGGAAAAATATAACGTGTGCTAGTCTTTTTATGTTTTATTAATGTCTAGTCTTAATAGACAAAGCGTATACCAACCTTAGGATCTTGTGTGAGGATACCTAGGATTAACGAACTTATTTTTATGCTTCTTGTATTAAATGCCTTTTATTCCAAATTATCTATGAACCAAGTAGGTAATTCTGATTTAAAATTCTTATGAACATTGGGTTCGCCTCGCTTAAGTGAAGTAAATCCTAAATTAATCCACTGTTACAAGTTTTAGTATCTAATCCAATTGAAATCTGGTACCTTAGCTAATTTTTGTCATTTGATTAAATCTAGTCGTTTTTAATTCATAATTTGTATCTTGCATATTTCCTTTATTCACTTATTTTATTTTATTTTATTTTTTATAATATTAAAATTTTTAGTTTTTATGCTTAATTTTACATTAAGTAAATCTCAAAATATATGTAGTAGTTTATATGTAACACACTTAAAATAAATTATTTATCAAACTTATAACTTAAAAATAATTGATAAACTTAATCTAACTATCATTTACAAATCTTAATACATTTTTACCACTGAGTAGTAGTCCCTTAAAGTCTTTAAAATGAATTGGAACCTCTCGGTTACCACTCAAATCTAATATTTTTTATGTGGATAAGGAAATAAAGAATATGTTCTACAAGTTTGAGTCATTTGCTTGTAACTGATAAAGTTGATCAAATTAGTTTTACTTTTTAGCAAAGGTATTTGATTTATTATTATTTTCAAAGTTATAAAAATTAGCAAACCTCGTTAGTTAATACTTCTAATAGAATTAATACGAATTATCTCAATGTGCGTAATTATGATGTATTTAGCCAATTTCTTTGTCATATTTTTTTTAATTATGATGTTTTAAATTTTACCGCATGTACAATAAACTATTTATTTATTTTTAGATATTGTTGATCAAATAAGGTCTTTAACCTATTAATTTTGATAATAATAAAATATATCATTATTAATGAATTTTTACTTTGGTGATTTTAGTAGTTATATTATAATGAAGTTAGATGATAAGAAAATGATGGAGATGGAATGAGGTAAAGAATGTAAGTAAATGGTGGAGATAGAATGAGGTAATGAATCAATTAAATAATTAAGATACATCGACATCTAATGTAGATTTTTTAACTAAAGATTTTTTTTAGTATAATGGTCAACCAATATAATTGAGTGATGGACCAATGTGATTTGATAATATGTATTATAAGTTTCTGGCCACATTAGTCGACCAATATAATATAACGGTTGATCAATATGTAGAATGGTCTACTAATACTATAGTTATTAGCCGTTGTCATAGGTAGGCTTTATTTCTAATGGCTATTTTAAGTTACTTTGAGTATAAATAAACTATAAATGAGTTATGAGAGTAATCTTAGATATACCAAAGAGTTGGTCTGAGTAGTCTTGAAACGTTAAAAAGTGCATGTGTATAATATAACATACACTGAGCTTTTATGTAAAAAGAGAGGATGTTTTGAGTTGTATCCTCTGTACCATTGATGCGATGGATAAAATTAAGATATACATTGTGAAGGTTCCTCTTGATTTTGAATAATAATTGCAAAGAGTTACTTTTTATAAAAGTTAAAGATATTGTAAAGAGTTAACTTACCTATTAAAAACAAATGTAGTAAAATTCAAGTGAAACTAGAGAAGGGAACACAAGTAAAAAGTTATTTAGTTGAACTACTATAAATCAATTTTATCTCTTTTTCTTAAAACAACAACAACAATAACATTAATATTGTAGGAAGAAATTTTGCTAAGATGTGAGATCTGAAGAAGTCCAGCAGTATGTAGTTTTACTTCAAACTAGTAAAGAGACTATAAATCAATTTTATGTCTCTTAAATTATTATTATCATTTTTTGTGGTTATTAAATATACATTTTCAATATTCATTTATTAAAATATACATCTGATTCACTAATTTTTAAATACGGCAGAAAGTAACTATATATAAATCACCTTTTTCTTTAT
>JANZLX010156212.1:0-15518 GCA_025531955.1 Erythroxylum orinocense
GCAAGAAAAGTATAATTGAGCGCAATCCTTTAAGCTCAAATTAGCTCACTTGGTGATGTTTTCTCATTCAATAGCATGATCATTTAATCAATTATACATTAGATCATCCTATTGTAACAAGGTATGTAATCCCATTAATCATATTATGCATCTTATTCATGGTCAATCTCATCCATAATGCAATTAACTTATTAAATTGAACTATAATGACAATTAGACATGAAAGATGTTAATTTAAACCCCCTCCTTTTTTTTAATTTGATGCAAGAATGATTTATTGTGAGACAAGGTATGCACTACTATCCAATTTATCCTCCCCCACACTTAAAATTTATATTGTCCTCAATGTTAGGACAGATAAAGGAAAAGCACTGTAATTAATGGAAAGTATAGGAAGGGTAAAGAAACCCCCTGAAAGAGTGGATTGCCCAATTTCGTACCGTGAAAGTTCATAGCTCCCATCAAATACACAAAATATGGAAATAAAGAAAAATCAACAATGTACCAATAGAAAATCAAAGCTAGGTCTAGATGAAATGTAAAATGGATGTGAGTGTAGACACAAATGAAATTTTAATGCCCTATGCTTCATTGTTCTGGTGGTGGTTGTTGGTGCTGCTCCATAAAAGCTTTCAACATCGCTTCCATTCTTGCTTGCAAAGCTGCGAGATTGGCCATTTCTGCTTGAAGACCTCTTATGTCTGTTTGTATCTGAACTACAGTTGGAGTATCGCCTGAGGCTGGAGGGGCTCTTGGTCTGTATGCAGCAGGAGTATCCGGGTATCGTGTTGCCCGATGTGGATTGATCCACCCATGAAGGGCATTGTCCTTGAACTTGAATTCCTTCATCTTTTCAGCACTAATGATACCCCCTTCAGTAGTAAGAGCCACTACTTCAATCCTTTTTATGACCTTAAGATGGAAAGACGAACGCTTTGGTCTCTGGCTTATGGGAGACCATTTGCCACAATGCGGTCATCATCATTTTAGCAGCATCAATGCCTTGGAATTAATCGTCATAGAAGAACATCTTATCCAAAATGAACAAGTCTTCAATTCGGAGGTATCCGGAGTCACTGGCCTTCAGCATTACGTTATGTGCCAGTAAGAAAGCTACTAACCTTGGGGCTATGTCTAGATATTTGCAGTGCATAAAGTATCGACAATTTATCGGGTGCTAGGTAGCTCGAATCCCGAGCCGATCCATAGCATCGTGCTTATTCCACGTGCTATCACTTAAACATCGAGCCCTCTTGTCAAAAGATGGGACATTGCCTCCCATCGGTAGCTCTAAGTGATTGCAAATCAGCTCCTTAGTGATCACCACCTCTTCCCCATTTACTCTTGAGGTCAGCATTGGTGGTTGTTTCCCAGCTACTGCACTTAGATTAGCATAAAATTGTTTGACAGCCTCTGGGTAATAGGCATCCTTGAGGATCAACAATATGGCCTAGTGGAACTTGTCCAAGTTTGCCCGTAAATGGCACTTCTCATCAATAAGCTCCACCACGGATACCTCAATCACAAACTTATTGTTCTTCTTCTTATTATACCACTCTTCGCATTGCTCATTGGTAAACAATGGACGTTCAGGGATAGGTTCATCTTGAACCAATTTTTTCCCTCTCATAGACCGAGAGGATTGCCTTGTGTTCTTTCTCGCGGATTGCTTAAATCTCGACATTGTAGCTTCACAATCAGATTCTTCAATTTCAAACTTAGCAAACCACACTCAGAAAGTTAGTTTAATCACAAACCAAACACTTCAATCCAAACTAACCGTCAATATCAATCTGCATAAATACAGATCGCTCTGAATTCTCCCTAACACTTCAATTTCAATCAACCCTAAAATTTAATTTACTCTTAATCTCCTTCAAATTGAATAACACAATCAGCACTTCAATTCACTTCTCAATCCACCATTCAATTCAATTCACCCCAAGAATGGCAAGAACATACTTCAACCCAATCAAAATCCAACTACAATTCAATCTCTTGCAACCCAAAATCAATAACGAAATTTGAAATGAAATTTAAATCTCAACCCCCAAAAGAATTATTCACGCAATTGTGTACCAAAGTCCAGAAAATCCACTAATATTCACCTTCAATCAACAAACCACAATATGTATAGAAACTTACCAACAATATTGAAGTGGAATTGACGTGGATTGCTCCCCCTAGTCTCTAGAGACTCCTTCAAGTTTTTCAGCTATGGCATAAGAGAAAGAGAGCTTGAGGGATAGGGTTTGGTTGAGATGGAGGTTGGGCGTGGATTTTGGAGAAGGTAGAGGAAAGGGAAGGGACGAAACCTTGTGTTAGAACAGTTGGCGTGAATGAAGGTGAGAGAGAAAGAGAAGGAAGTGCAACGGATGATGAGAGAGAAAGGGAGAAGAAAATGCGGGAAAAGAAGAAGGAAGGGTTTTTAGTCTAGAATTAAACAATGTCTGTTAAGCAAACATGAATGTCCGTTTAACAGACCTTTACGGGTCAAATTGTGTATTTTGAAGACGCATGTCCATTAAGCGGACATTTATATCTATTAAATAGATTGTGCTGAAGTTGTAGGTCCGTTAAGTGAACATGAATTTCCGTTTAACGAATCTTTATGGGTCAGTTTGCACCTTGTTGCTTCCGATGTCCGTTAAACGAACATTCTTGGCTTCTTCAAAATTTTTCTCACCTTGTCCACTCTTCTTTTGTCCCTTCTAACCGTTCAATGATATCCTAGAACTATATGCATGATGTATGAGTGCTAAAATTGAAAGAACATCAAAATAAAACAAAGAGACATTGCCACTTACCTACTCCCCACTTAACACGAGTCTCACCTCTAGGTCTGAAGAGTCGTGATCACACCATTCCTCATGCTATTGGAAAATGTCATTGGGATGCCTCGCAAGCACTATCCCTATACAAACACAACACACTAGAGTAAGAAGATGTGGCAAAAGGTGAAAATTCAACAAGAAAATAACACAAGAGTTAGGAACATTAGGTTGCCTCCCAACAAGCTATAAATTTAATGTCCTTAGTTTGGCTCGGCCATCATGATATCAGCTTTGAAATATGATGGTGGAAATGCAACCCACCATTTCTCCCTCAAAATAATGCTTAAGTCTTTGCCCATTGACCATGAAGGGCTTTTGATCATCCCTTCTAATCTCCACCGATCCATGTGGGTATACCTTTGTCACCATGAAAGTCCCGACCATCTTGACCGTAATTTGCCGAGTCGTGATCACACCATTCCTCATGCTATTGGAAAATGTCATTGGGATGCCTCGCAAGCACTATCCCTATACACACATAACACACTAGAGTAAGAAGATGTGGCAAAAGGTGAAAATTCAACAAGAAAATAACACAAGAGTTAGGAACATTGGGTTGCCTCCCAACAAGCTCTAAATTTAATATCCTTAGTTGGGCTCGGCCATCCTGATATCAGCTTTGAAATATGATGGTGGAAATGCAACCCACCATTTCTCCCTCAAAATATTGCTTAAGTCTTTGCCCATTGACCACGAAGGGCTCTTGATCATCCCTTCTAATCTCCACCGCTCCATGTGGGTATACCTTTGTCACCACGAAAGTCCCGACCATCTTGACCGTAATTTGCCTAGAAACAATTTCAAGCCACAGTTAAATAACAAAACCAGGATTAAATTCTCACCAAAGGATATGCTTGTCGTGGAAGGCCTTAGTTCTCTCCTTGTATATACAAGCATTTTTAAAAGCATCAAGGCGAAATTCATCTAACTCATTCAACTCCATTAGTCTCCTTTGTCCAGCTTCCTTGAGATCAAAATTCAACTTTCGAATTGCCTATAATGCCTTGTGTTCAATTTCAGCCGGAAGATGGCAAGATTTCCCAAAGACTAACCTATAAGGAGACATCCCTAAGGGAGTTTTGTATGCTACCCTGTATGCCCATAGAGCATCGTCAAGCTTCAATGCCCAATCCTTTCTTGAGGTATTAATAGTTTTCTCCAAAATCTGCTTGATTTCTTGGTTAGATACCTCAACTTGCTTGCTAGTCTGAGGGTGTAGGTGGTTCTAAACTTAAAATGACACCCATATTTTGACAAAAGAGATTTAAACTGATGGTTCTGAAAATGTACCCCATTGTCACTGATTATGGCTCTTAGAACACCAAATCTTGAGAATATGTGTTTCTTGGCAAATTTGACCACACTAGCTCTAGTGTTGTTTGACAGAGCTGTGGCTTCCACCCACTTGGACACATAATCAACCGCCACAAGGATGTATTTATTGTCGAAAGATACTAGAAACGGTCCCATGAAGTCCAAACCCCATACATCAAAGAGTTCCACTTCTAGGATTCCTGACTGAGGCATCTCATGCTTTCTACCAATATTTCCAGTTCTTTGACACTTGTCACAAGTCATAACGAATGTCCTAGCATCCTTAAAGAGAGTCGGCTAATAAAGTTCAAATTATAAGACCTTTGTCGCTGTCTTGTTGGCCCTATGGTGTCCTCCATGCAAGGAAGCATGACAATGATGTAGAACTGATCGCATCTTTTCATCGAGTGCACATCTCCTGATCACCCCGTTGGCACATCTCCTAAAGAGCAATGAATCTTCCCAAAAATAGTTTCTTACCTTATATAAGAATTTCTTTCTACTATGATATGAATAATCGGCAAGAATAATGTCTGACACCAAAAAATTGACATAATCAGCAAACCAAAGGACATTGTCCTTAACAGACTACAGATTCTCATCAGGGAAGGTATCATTGATTAGTTCCTCTCCCAGCTTGTCTCCTTGTTCTAGTCTCGAATGATGGTCAGCTACTGAATTTTCCAACCCTTTCTTGTCTCAAATTTCCGAGTCAAATTCCTGCAAGAGTAAAATCCACCTGATCAATCTTGGTTTTGCATCCTTCTTTGTGACTAGATATTTTAAAGCAGAATGATCAGTGTAAACAATGACTTTGGAGCCAACAAGATAAGATCTAAATTTATCAAACGCAAAAACTACTGCTAGTAATTCTTTCTCTGTAGTAGCATAATTGATTTGAGCATCAATAAGAATTTTTCTAGCATAATAAATGACATGTAATTTCTTATCCTGTTTTTTTCCTAAGATGGCCCCAAGTGCATAGCCACTAGCATCACACATCAGTTTAAAAGGGAGATTCCAATTCATTGATGCCATTATAGGAGCTAAGGTAAGTTCCTTCTTCAACCTATTAAAAGCACAAAGACATTCATCGGTAAATTCATAAGGAAATTCCTTTTGCAATAAAGCACATAATGGTTAAGAAATCTTGGAAAAATCCTTGATAAATCCGTGGTAGAACCCAGCATGTCCAAGGAAACTCCTTATAGCTCTAACCGAATTGGGAGGTGGCAGCTTGTTGATGACTTCTATTTTCTCCGGATCTACCTCTATCCCATTATTGGAAATTTTATGGCCTAGGAAAATTCCCTCTTGTACCATGAAGTGGCACTTTTCCCAATTCAGCACGAGATTGGTTTCTTCACACCTTTGGAGAACCTATTCTAGATTGAGCAGACATGCATCAAAAGAAGAACCAAAAATAGAAAAATCTTCCATAAATACCTCAATTATATTCTCTACCATGTCGAAGAATACAGACATCATGCAGTGTTGAAAAGTAGCAGGAGCGTCGCATAAGCCGAAAGACATCCTACGATAAACAAATGTACCATAGGGTCAAGTGAAGGTGGTTTTCTCCTGATCCTCTAGGGCTATCGGGATTTGGTTATAACCTAAATAACCATTTAAAAAGCAGTAATATTCATGCCTCGCTAATCTTTCCAACATTTGATCAATAAAGGGAAGAGGGAAGTGATCTTTCCCAATTGCTTCATTCAATTTTCTGTAATCAATAAAGACCCTCCACCTTGTCACAACCCTAGTGGAAATTAATTCATTCCTATCATTAGAAACAACAGTTATGCGACCATTCTTGGGCATTACATGCACAAAACTTATCCAAGAACTATCAGAAATACGATAGATAATTCCTGCATCAAGTAATTTAAGTACGTCAGATCGTACAACTTCCTTTATGTTAGGATTAAGCCTCCTCTGACTTTCCACACTGGGTTTGTGGTTTTCTTCCATTAGAATCCTGTGAACATAAATAGAAGGGCTAATTCCCTTTATGTCAGCAATGTTTCAAGCAATAGCCAATTTATGTTCACATATCACCCTTAAATAACTTTTCCTCTTAAGAGGAATCCAAAGAAGAGGAATTGATAACCGGATATGTATTAGATTCTTTTAAAAATGCATATATCAAATGAATTGGAAGTTGTTTTAGTTCAGGGTTTGGTGGGCTCAATATGGAGGGTAACAATTTAGGTTTAGGAGGGCTTAATTCTTCAATTTGGGGTCTATACGTAAAACGATTACCTTGCAATCTGTATGCATAGTCCACTAACTCATTGTTCAATTTATTCTCATCTATTCCCAAAGTTAAGCATGTTTCTAAAGCATCATCACTCATCAGTTCAGGAATGGATTCAAATGTAAGAGAATCAATTACATCTATCCTATAAGTGACTTCATCGAAAGAGGGACCCCTTAAAACCTTCAAAATATTAAACACCTCTTCCTCATCAACCACTCTCAAAGTTAACTTACCATCCGAAACATCAATCAATGCGCCACCAGTGGCTAAGAATGGTCTTCCTAAAATTATAGGAACCTGCATGTCAAACTCCATCTCAAGCACAACAAAATCAATTAGAATTATAAGCTTACCAACTTTCACTAGTAAATCCTCGACTATACCAATGGGGTATCGAATTGATCTATCAGCCAGTTACAGTGAAATTATGGTTGGTTTAAGTTCACCAATTCCCAACTTGTTATAAACAGATTAGGGAATAAGGTTAATACCTGCACCTAGGCCACATAAGCATTGAAAAATATTAGATTCGCCAAAGTGCCAAGGTATAGTGAAACTCCCTGGATACTTTAACTTAGGGGGTAGTTTATTTTGTATAATAGAACTACAATCCTCAGTTAAGGCTACTATAGCGAAGTTGTCAAGCTTCTTTTTGTTGGAGATGATTTCCTTCAAAAACTTAGTGTATGCAAGCATCTCCGCAAGGGCTTCTGTATGAGGGATATTGATTTGGATTTTCTTGAAAAAGTCAAGAAAGTTCTGGAATTTAGAATCATCATTCTTCTTTTTTACCCTTTGGGGGTATGGTATGGGTAGTACAAAGGTAAAGTCCGAACTTTGTGATGATTTTTTCTTTTATGTGATTTCTTTTGGTTCCTTCCCCTCACCCACATTTTCACTTTCAACATCCTTAGCTTCCTTCTTTTTAAGGACCACACCTTCTATCACCTTACCACTTCTTAAAACAACTGCCATACAATCTTGCTCCGGGTTCACTCAGGTATTGTTAGGCAGTTTCCCTTTACCTCTTTCACTCACTTCTTTTGCCACTTGACTGATTTGCACTTCTAAATTTCTAATAGCTGCTTGATTTGACTAACTATTATGCTCCATTATGTTCATTGCTTGAGAGCTGGCTTCGGCACTCTGATCTATCTTGCTCATAAGTTCAGAAAATATATCCTCAAGCCGATCTACCTTCTTCTCCCACAGGGAAGGGAATTGTTGTGGTGCAGAAGATGAAGGGAATGAGTACTGCTGCTTTAATGGTTCTTGGAACCCTAGTGGTCCATTAGTTTTGAAGCCTCTTGATTTTTCCATGAAAAATTTGGATGAAATTTCTAACCTTCATTGTAAGTGTTCGAGAAAGGATCGTCTCTGACCATGTCTACTATTGTTCACATAGTTCACCTCTTCCTCTATCAATGTTGCCTCAACATTCATACAACCTGTTGTTGTATGCCCAAAACTACCACAAAGAGTACAAGGATCTCTACTAGACTTGTTGTCGTTCATTAACAAGTTCAACTTCTTATTAATCTTTGGAACCCACTCCATTTATAGTAACAACCTTGCTCCTAGTTACCTTATAATATGAGTTCTCTGCAACTTTCTTGAAAATATTCCACAATTCTTGGGAACTCAAGTCACTAATATTCCCCCAACATTCAAATCCACCAGAGTTTGGTTGTGATCGGTGAGACCATAGTAGAAGAATTGAGTCAACGAGTACATGTCAAATCCATGGTGCGGACATTGATTAAGAAGATCATTAAACCGTTCCCATGCTTTATGAAAATTTTCTCCATCCTTTTGCGAGAACCAATGTATCATCTTTCAGAGTTTGAGAGTTTTATGGGCTGGGTACCACTTCATCATAAAAGTCTCCTCAGCCTTCTCCCAAGTATCAATAGAGTCCACCTCTAAACTCAACAACCAATTTCTTATCAATCCCTTCATGCAATAAGGAAAACACCTTAGCCTCAACTCATCCTCAGACAGTCCATACAAAGGAAGAGTTTGAACCGTCGTATAGAAATCTCTCATGAAGGCTAGAGCATCTTCACTAAGCATCCCATTAAATTGTGGTAGTATAGACAAATGAATCTGCTTCAGCTCATAATTCTGTGCTACTGCAGTTAATCTAATGTAAGAGGGGTTCCTTTTAATAAATGGTATCTGATAATCCTGAATTCTTCTTACCATAGGGTTGACAACAACCGGCTCAGCTTGATTTTCCCCATGGAATTGCTCATTCCCCATATCTTGTTCTTCATGCAGATCCAGAATTTGGTTATTGTTGGTCATCTCTCTTCTTCTCTGAGCGTTGTTCCTTCGACAAGTCCGTTCAATTTCAGGATTAAACTCAACAAGCAATTCGTTATTCAAACTTCTTGAATGCCTTAAGTGTATACAACTCCTGAAATCAAACAAAGATCAAGGGTTCAAAATTCAATGATGGAAGAAAACACAAGGTAATAATTAAATAAATCAAAATAATAACTAGACTTAATAATAGTAATTATAAACTAGTCCCCAGCAACAGTGCCAAAAACTTGATCGACACAATCTGCAAGCGCACATAATCGTTCCTAGTGCCTACACATTAAGTATTCCAAGGTCTCCCACAAGGACTAAATCATTCACTGCCAAATTAATTCTAATTACTTGAATGAACTCGACAATAAACATTAAAAAAATGATTGGAGTTTAGTAGACAATAAATTGTAAATACTGGGAAAAATATCAAATAGGGATAAATTGATGATTTGAAATTAGGGTTAGGGTTCACCAAGTCAAAAGATTGAGTCATACATTATAAAATTGATTGACTATTAGGTCATGAAAATAGTTGCATAACTTTACCTATATCTTTTCTCAAAGCATAGAAGAGTATCTAACTAGTTGATTACCATCTCTCAATATGCAAACTAACTAGTTAAATCCGTGAAGAACAAACAACCACAAGTTATCACATTGGCTTAGGATATCTCGATCTCTAAGTATAAGGTTTTTATCTTCCTAAGCATAAATCATATTTCACCTCTCAGTACATCATATAATTCCTAAGATTGCATCTATGGAGATTAAGCATAGAGATAACAGTGAAGTGCAAGATAGATAAACATAACCCAAGAACTTTCTTTCAACACTCATCAATCCATAACATATAAATCAATCCCCTAAATAGGCTACATCCCTCACCTTAAATAAGGTTTAGTTTCAGAACATAATAACAAAAGCCATACATAGAAAGAAGCTCAACATTCAAGAAAGAGTAGAGAGAGAAAGTAGCAAAAACACAAGACAAAGTTACTTCCAATCCTTGATGCAATCCCCAAAAATCTCTATCTTCCTCTTATTTTGTGCCTCCTTAAGTGGTAATCTCGTTTTTAATGTCCAGACCCCTTTTTAGATCTTCAAAATGAGTATATGCTGTGTCTTGGATCCAAAGAAACCTAGTTTTTCCTAAACAGGGGAGAGCAGATCGTGTTTGGGCCGCCTATGTCCGTTAAACAAACCTTCTTAGGTCTGAAGGTGCATTTTGCCAGGTGATGTTCGTTAAACGAACCTTCTCGGGTCTAGAGGTGCATTTTGTTCGAATCCACAAATTTCACACCTTTGACCCTTCAATTGACAAAATCTCTTCTCGAAGTCTTCTCAGAAGTTGTAGAACTCGGAGTCCACTTTGAAAGCGTCCTTGAGTGATTTTAATCCGACATCCATAAGAAAAGATATGCTTTTCACCCCCACAATCTATCCATTTGTACCTATCGAGCAACAAAGTTGAAATGTGTGAGAATTAACCAAATAAAGCTTCAATTCCATACAGAAATAAGTCAAATTAATTCCAATTCGACCCAAAATCATCTAAGAAGAATTTGACTCATCACCTTAAGAATCAAAGAAAGCATAAGTACCAACGAAAAATTCAACTATGGTATATATAATAACAACTATTGTTTTCTTTGCTTTCAAGGTAATGAAACCATAAATCATTTATTCTTTACCTATTAGTATTCCTCAATGTTTTAAGAAAGGATCAAATCTTATTTAACCTATCTTGTAAGGATAGCAACGGGTCTAGCTGGAACACAGCTCGAGTCTGACTCAAAATTTTATTAAACATGACTTATCTTGCTCGAGCTTGAGCCCAAACCAATTTAGATTTAAAAAGTCCTAAAACCTAACCCAACCCATCAAAATTTTGATAGTTGACCTGACGTTTCCTTTGAACCCTCTCCATCACCTTTTTATTCTTCTCCATTGCCTCTCCATTTTGTCTAAGATAAAACAAAAAAAAATATTCAGTGTCTTGGTGTTTTGCAACTATCTTGGTGGCTTTATCATTGATGTGTACAGAAATATGTAGTAGCCAAACTTTTTTTTAGATCACAACATTTTTTTAAAAAATCCACTAGGAAATTTCACAATCATCTTCAAAACCACCAACAACAATAACCATTGTAGGTAGTGGTTGTGAGGCTAAACTAAGAAGCGACATGTATCAGTAAAAAAGAAAAGAGGAACGAAAAGTGATAGAAAACAATGAAGAAGAAGAGTGGAAAGATAAAAGAAGCAGCAAATGAGTGATAAAAGAAGCAACAGACAATAATTATAAAAAAAAGAAAAGAATAACTTAAAAGTTACATTAAAATTTGAGTTTCATATATTCAGACTTCAAGCCTAGTTATATCATAAATTTTAAATCTAAATCCGATCTAAAATATAATCAACTTAGATTGAACTCATTAATTTCAAGTTACATCGGATTGAGTTTGAACTTTTCTTCCAAACTTACTATCTTATTATAAAAATAACGTGAATGATATTATGAAATGGGCATATAACCATAAATAACTTAAGAAAGATGATGTAATAACTATTGGTTTAAGAGGCCAAAACATAGAGTCAAAATTGTTTAAAAAAATTATGTTTAAAGGGAAGAAAGGTAAGTATGTCAGCAAAGGAATTTTCATATTTTATTTATAAACTATCCTTTACGCTTATAATACTTGGAATAAACAAAAAATCAATAAATCTAACAACTCAAGTTGTGGTCCATAAAATCACAATAAGACTAACTTTTCCTAAAGAGTAGGAAAAACTTATTAACTAGAACACTTATTCAAACATCTGAAATAACAAAAATAAAAGTCATATGTAGCCCTCAAACAAACATATAACACTCCTTCTTGCTTTAGGAACTGCAAACTCCAATTCTCTGTGTTAAAGACTTGAACTTGCCAGCTAGAAGTGGTTTTGTGAACAAGTTTGCAAGTTGATCTTCTGACTTACAGTAAACTAGAGTTACTTCTCCATTTTGTTGCACCTCCCTCAAGAAATAGAGCTTAATGTTGAAATGTTTAGTTTTTCCACTAGATTGTTTGAGATTGAAATTGTTGCCTGATTGTCAACAAAAATCTTTGTGCTACCCTTCTTGCCTATATGTAAATACACAAAATCTTTTTCAACCATAAAATTTGATTTACAGTTGTTGTTGTTGCTATAAATTTTTCCTCTGCAATGGATTGAGCAACAATCTCTTGCTTTTTTTAGGACCAAGAAAAAAACCTGAACCTAGGTTAAAACAGTATCCTGAAGTACTCTCAATGTCATCAATGGATCTAGCCCAGTCTAACCCAGTCATTATATGAGAATCCACACAACTTGAAGTTTTGACACTTCTTAAACTTGATGTTATAATTAACAGTACCTTTTAATATCTTAATGTTCTTTTTACTACTCTTAAATGCATTACACTAGCATAACACGTGAATCAAGATAACAGACTTATAACAAATAAAATGTATATCCTTGTTATAGAGAGATACATTAGGCATCCAATTAAGCTTCTATAGTAACCTTCATCAACTTTATCAGCACCATCATCCTTGCTTAGTTTCTTCTTTTTATTCATTGGTGTGCTTATTGCTTTTCACTCCTCCATCTGAAATTTCTTCAATATTTCCTTTACATACTTCTTATGGTAGATGAACACCTCTTTTTTTCTTTGCTTGATTTTCATTCCAAGAAAGTAGATTATAAGACCAAGATCTGCCATTTCAAAAACCTACATAATTTCTTTCTTGAACTCCTCAACTAGCCTTATATTATTTCTAATCATTAGGAGATCATAAACATAATGGGACACTACGAGAAATTCAATACCTTTGTGTTTCATATAAAGAGTGGACTTTGATATGCTCTTTATAAAGCCAAGGCTCAACAAATATTCAGCTATCCTACTGTACCAAGCTCTTAGAGCTTGTTTTAGGCCATAGAGAGGCTTTTTCAGTAGGTAAACTTTATCTTCTTCACCTTGCTTCACAAATCCCTTCGGCTACTCCATATATATTTCTTCTTGTAAAACACCATTTAAAAAATCTAATTTGACATCTAACTGGAACACTTTCCAACCTTTCTGTGTTGTTATTACTAGTAACAATCTAATTTTATCTAATTTGGAAACAGAAAGTGTCAAAATAATCAACACCAAAAATTTGTGCTTATCCTTTAACTACGAGCCTGACCTTATATATGTTTACGGAGCTATCTACATTAAGTTTTGTTTTGAACTTTCATTTCAATCCAATGACATTTCTATCTTCAGGCCGATCAACCAACTCCCAGGTTTTATTTTTCTAAATCGTTGACATTTCTTCCTTCATTGTTTCTTATATTTTGATGTTTAAATGCTTCTTCATAGCCAGTAGGTTCACATATTGCCACATTACATCTCTGATAAATGTCTGAAAGTAGTCTGGTACCTCTAATTGGAGGATCATCTTCCACCTCATTTTGCCATTTGTTTGTTGTTTGCTCTTCAGAAAAGTTGTTTTTTATATTCTTCCAGTCCCATTGCTCGTCCTCATTGAAGTGCACATCTTTAATGATGATCATTTTTCTAGTTTATGGATGGTACACTTTGTAGGCTTTTAAAATTGAACTATAACCTACAAAGATGCTTGGAATTGCCTTTTTGTCAAGTTTGTGACACTTAACCTGTGGAACAAGAGCAAAACACACACAACCAAAAACCTTAAAAAAAATCTTAGTGAAGGTTTATACTCATACTAGGCCTCAAAGGGAGTTTTATCTTCCAAAGCCTTCGTTGGAAGTTGATTTTGTAGAAAAACTACTGTGTTAGTTGCCTCTGCCCAAAAACGTTTTAGGCAACTCCTTCTTGTGCAACATACATCTGGCCATTTCCATTATCGATCTATTTCTTGTTTTGTTATGTCCATTTTGTTCTGGAGTGTAGGGAGCTATGAGCTGATGTTCAATGCCAGCTTTTTTGCATAATAAATTAAATTCTGCAGAGGTATACTCCTTCCCATTACCAGACTTAAGAAATTGAATTTTGCTCCCACTTTGATTTTTCACCATCTTCTTGAACTTCCAAAATACTCTAGCCATTTCTGGCTTGAATTTGAAGAAAAAATCCATCACGTTCTTGTAAAATCATCAATGAAAAGAATATAGTATAGGCTACCATGTAAAGATGGTGTTCTTTGAGGTCCCGCCACATTTGTGTGAATTAGTTGCAGCTTATGAGAGACTCTCTAAGTTGATTTAGGAAGTGGCATCCTAAATCCATTATTATTTTTAATTCTATTTACATTTTATTT
This sequence comes from Erythroxylum orinocense, assembly GCA_025531955.1. Taxonomy (NCBI): domain Eukaryota; kingdom Viridiplantae; phylum Streptophyta; class Magnoliopsida; order Malpighiales; family Erythroxylaceae; genus Erythroxylum; species Erythroxylum orinocense. The sequence goes on from JANZLX010156212.1 coordinate 14,043, forward strand.
TGTTTGATTATCATTATTACAATGTATTAATAAATTCTTGATGTCGATCATATTTATTATAGATTTTAAACGTATACATAGGTAGAGAAGTCTCATTTTCCTTTGCATTTTCTTCCCACTTTTTATATTTTTATTATCCTTACGATTGTTTGGCTTTCTTTATATATATTTAGTATATCAAAGATAATGTACAACTTAAGTCTAGGGAGGGCAATATCTATTTTTAAACCCTATTATGTTTTACTTTGGAAAGCTGACAGCATCATAATTATCTTAATCAACAAAAATTTCAAGAGTTTTAAGTTTAAAAAAGAATAATTAAGATGATTTGTTCTATTTTAACTATCCTATGATTTAGTTAGTTTAGTTAAATAGATATAATCATTAACTTAGGCTTAATATGATCCAATAATTTGAAAATGGATGCTTAATGTGTGTAATGACAATTTTTTTATAACTTCGGCATATTTTTTAGTTATAAATTGATTCTTTTCAATCATTTTGTCAATTAACCAAAAAATAAAAATAAAATATATAAATAAGTGAGCATAAATAAATTTTATATAAATAAGTGAGCATAAATAAATTTACTATGCTAAAGTTAACTTAAGTAAAAAAGTTTCAATTTAAAGAGTGATGCTAGTAATCATTTGCATCAGTGACCTAACTGAGTAACCAAGAATATTCATGACAAAGTATTTACTTTCATATCAAAAGGATAGGAGATTTCTCATAAACTCATTCATTATTTCAATGGTGAGTGTTTTATATTTATATTAATTTGGGTTATTAAAATGTTTAAAAATGAAATGTTTTTACTCATATATGTCTACTTTATATGTCAGGTCAAATTATATGGATTACGTTGATGTTTGAAGAATTATTGGACTGAATTAAATTGATTTAAAATTTAGTGTAAGCATCAAAATGGCAAACTAATTAATGAATAATACAATTCAATAAATGATGGACAATCTTAATTTATTTAATTAATTTGTTGATTTTTCACGAAATTACTACCTACTTAAGTTAAAAATGAATAAAATTATCTTGGTTGAGACAAGAAAAAGGTTAAGCATGAGGACATTTAATGTACATGAAAAATGTGCATATTTTTTAAAGTATTTTTTTAATTTAATACCAAATTAACATGTTTTACTATTTTTTTTTAACTTTTTATAATAATTAGGATAAATTGACAAAAAGATAAGATTACTCAAGAATTGGAAGCTATTTCAAGCAAAAACAAGAAACAAATCACATTTTTATGAGTAATATAGTCCAGCCCATACCCTTGTACCAGTGATTGAGCCGAAGTTTATATCATTAATTGGCTGCATTTTCATAACTGTTGATGTACTTTTTGACTCCTAATTGCGATTTTTTTGCTTAAATTAGGTCCTTATGTTGAGCTCATATTATTTGCAATTTGTTAGCAAAATTGTTACAAATTGATATTAATTGCATTATAATTTT
>JANZLX010156337.1:0-15503 GCA_025531955.1 Erythroxylum orinocense
TTAGTCGTGATGATATTGAATGAAGAATGCCAGATTAAGAGAGAAAGCATCTAATGTCTAAAAAAGAGAGAAAAAAAGATATAGAATTTATTATTAGTTTATTTATTCTCCAAAATATCCTTCTTTTAATTATTATTTATTAATATGTAATTTTCTTTAAAATCTTATTATGAAGATTTTCTATTACATATTGTTACTTAGCTGATTACTATGCATTTAACAATGTTTAAGTAAATATTTTTATTATATAAAGTAATTAACTATGATAACAAATCAGGGACGGTCCTGAAGTTTTTTAGCCCCTGGATAAATAAAAAAAGGCTTTTTTTCTTTTTTTTCTTTATGATAATCAAGAGTGGACCCTTATAATAAAGAACAAAAGAAGTAAAATAGGGGCCCTTTTGTTGCTCTTTATAAAGATCAAGACTTTCATAAAGAATAAAATAAAATAAAATAGGACCCTTTTTATTATTTATTTCATTTTTCATGAGACTGGGCTCTGAGCAGGTGCCCTACCTGCCCCTACTCAGGGCCAACTCTGTAACAAATTCAAAAGTGTCAATCCTTTTAGGATTTTTTAATATAATGCTTAATCTCTTTAAATTTTCAGTTAAATAACTAATCTTTTAAAATCCATACAACTGAGGTCAAAATGTAAACTTTACTAGGTTTTTTTTATTAATGTATACTTTAAACTTGATAATTAAACATCTACATAACATTTTGTGAATTTATGGACACCCACTTGAATTAGGCCCAAAATAACCCATAACTCATAACTCATAACCCATCTATCGAAAATAACCCAAGAAGTTTCTTCCCCTTGCCTCCTCTCCATAACCCTAACATTTTTACTTTTCACTCCATACTGCACTCCGCTGTAGATTTTATGTATTTTAAAATAAGCTTTATTTGGTTTCCTATAAGCCATAATCATGAGCATCTATTTTTGCAAGTTATATCTTATCCGTGAGTTTTCACGGCAAGTATTTCTAAGGAGGTTGATAATTTTGTATTTTCTTTTAATTCAATAACTCTTTTTGAACTTTCTTTGTCAAGTTTTTTTTTTTAAGTTTTGTATATTATGAGTTTCTTATTATGAAGAACTTTTTTTTTTGCTTCAGTTCTTGAGTATTTTTAGGTTTTTAAGAATAATTGCTCAACAAAAAGTTTATTTATATTGTGAAGGTTTCATTAAGGATTTAAAGAATAGGTTTCAATTCTTCCTTATGACCTATTTAAAAGTTGACCTACATTTTTGCGTTGATAAATGTTGTGTTTTCTTTGATGAATATTCTCAAGTGGTGGTTTTGTTCACATAATTAAGTAGTTGCCTCATCATTGCTTGTTTAATTATGCTTCTTTCTTGCATGGCTCTAGGGATTGGTTACATTACTCCCATCTTACAGACATATACTCCCATAGGTGCATTTTGGCTTCTTTTATCTTGTAGAAATTAATGAAGGATGCAGGATCCATTTAGTATTTGTTCAGTGCTTATGTTGGGAAACTTCGAATCAAGTTAATATTTAATAAGCTTGCAAACTTAAACTCCTATAGGTGCATTTGATTTCTTGTCTTATAGAAATGAAGGATGTAGGATCCATTTAGTATAAGTGTAGTGTCTCTGTTAAGAAACTTCGATTCAAGTTAATATTTAATAAGATTGTTCAATGGGAGTTCAATCATCATCTAATTTCACATGGATTGTTGGAGGGAAAAGGTTAAAAAAAAACAAAGAGCACACAGTAATGGTTGGCTTCCCATGTAAAAGAAATAGTAGAAAGTTTCATATGTAAGCTTTGAATGTGATTTTCCCTTTTTTGTTGTGTTTTTATTCTTCTCTTGGTTGCCCTTTTCCCAGATGTACATTTTGGTCCTTTTACCAACAACGTTAGATAAGATGGATGTACATCATCATAGAGATAGTTAAATCCCAGCTTAAACAGAAGAACCTTTGCTAATTACTTATTTAAAACATTCTATTTACAACGTTATAAGTTAAAAAATAAAGGGAAGCTCAATGACTGTGTTGACTAAGGAATTTATGGTTTTTGTGGACTAATAGGTGTCATCTCAACTTCAAGGATAAAAGGTGGTCATGAAAGATGTTTTGTTTCTTATGTTAGACGTAAGATGAGTTTTCTATTAGTCGTTTTTTTTGGCTTTAAGGCTTCTATGGATTTTTGAAAATCTTATTAACTTTATGCATTTCATATTCAATTTTAAAACAGAAGTTACAAGGTTTTTTAGTAGTTTGATCTCCTAACGTAAGAAATATAATTGAGAATTATCTCTAGTTTGTTTAAGAAGACAAACAAGCTAGAAGAAGAAAAATAAAATGTTAAAGTTAAAAATACAAGTTATGTGTATTGTGGTTTTTGTAATTGCCATAAAAAAGTGATATAAGTGGATGAAGAAGAAAAAGGATTGATTTTTATTTGATCTATTATTGTAATTTTTTATTGTAAAATTAAAGGTATTGTTTTAATTTTCAATGAATATGAATTTTACTAGCCTCCATTATTTTAGATTAAGAAAAAAAAAAGGAAAAGTAAACTTTGAAGTATATTTAACTTATAATAAGCAAAAGCATTCAATTTGTTGATCATAACAACAAAGAAAAGAAATAAATAAGGTTAAAGGTACATTTTCCATAACGTATATAAAAATCCTAACATTTAAAAGACATTTAAAATAGCCCTTCAGTTGGTAAAACCGTCAAGGTTCCATCAACTACGTTGACATAGAATTTTCTAATTTATAGGAGCTCACACGAGCTACGTCAGATGCTAACATGGATAAATAATAATAATAATAATAAACCCTAACTTAATTGGGAATCCACCCACTAATGCCTTAATAATCCATCCCCCTCCTAAAGCAGCACATATTCCATCCCCATTGGAAGATATTGATCCTCCTCCTACAAGTCCCCCAAAGGACTCACGTAAATATCCATCATCAAGTGATCCACTTATTGAAGCTCCTAAGACAAGCCCATCAATAGATATAGAACCAGATCAACCCTTATCTAATGAGATTCATCCTCCTACTGCAATTCCCCAGAAGGACTCGCTTGAGTATCCACCTCTAAGTAAAAGTATTCTTCTAGTCCAAGCTCTAACATTATAACCAATAAATGATATAAGCAACTGCAGAGGTTTACCTTTCTCCTACAAAATTAGGCACCTAAAGAATGTCAAGTAGTATGTAAGTAAGCCACTTTTCTATTATATAAAGTATTATGTGTTCAATGGTAGATCAATTTGCTTTTCTTAGCAAACATGCTACAATGTTATTAAAGTATATAAGTCTAAGTGCTGGAATAACATGTTCAACCTTGACTTCCCACTTAATCCTGAACATCATTGTAAATATAATTTCCTTAAATTTTCATCATTGGTTAGCAATATAATGTTGCAGTAGTTTTAAGTCTAGGGTTACCAAAGTTAATTTGATTTCATGTTATTGAATTCTTTGTGTACCTTCATGATTGTTCTTTTCTTCTTTAATTTATTTCTTTTTACAGTTTGATGTATTAGTTCATATAAACTAATGAGAATGGTTGCTTGTTTAAATTCATCTTTTATCTTTCGTATTGTCTCCTCTTTTACAAATTTGAGGTTTGTTTATACAAAAGTTATAGATAAAGTTATGAGGATGAAGCTCTAATCAATTAAGTTAGGGTTTAGTTTTTGAACATACTCATACAAATCCCTAAAATTTTTTTGAAAAAATTCCACATTAGTGTAGTTGATGGAACATTAATTGTTCTATTAATTGAAGGAATATTTTCATATTTTAAAAAAACTTAGGGTTTTTTTTTATATAAATTGTGAAATATTAGAGTCTAACTTAAATTTTGTTGAAATGTTAAGGGGAAAATTTACCTTCAACCTAATAAATAGTCGAAAGGTAAGATAATTGTCAAATTAAATTCAAAACCTATAAGAATTTGTAATTTCTCAAAATATGTAACCTTTATCGAGTTAACTTGTCTTTTCACTGGTGGTTAAGGTTTCTCACCCTCCAAAGTCTCATATCTGCAGACTAATCTATTTCTTTTGTTTGGCTTTGACTTGGTATTCAACGTGGTAGCTTAATAGTAGAACTACTTGGACATCATATGTGGTCTACATATGAAACAGTAGTTAAACGTTGAAGGCTCATAAGTAAAAGAAGAACAAATAATATTAAATTTAATTTATTAACTAACACTTAATATTTCAAGCCTATTAGTTGCACTTTGTTATGATACACCTATCATTGATCATATGGTTTTGTTAAGTCCTTATTAGAGGTATACTTGATAAGTCATTTTCATTCCTCTCTTTGATTACTTATTACCTTTGGTAGAATTCTCCCAATACTCCTTCCTTGTATTCTTGTTCGACTTATCAGACATTTTTCTAAATGAAGGTAGAAGCAGTGGTCTATGTTTGACTTTAGGCTATAATTTATTTTCTTGAACTTGCTCTATCATATATTGATAAGACTATAAGTACTTATTCTTTACAAACCAATGTGATACATATTTTTTAAACTATTTTTTGGTGTACTCGATGGCAACAATGATATGTGGACATAAGGTTCCCAACATATCCCAACTTTTATAGCTACACATCTTATGTCTTAAGTTCAAAACATGCTTAAATCCTTTCTATAGTACTTCAAATCCACTAGAACCATTAGTCTCAAGTTCACAATTAGTAGTTAAATATTTATTAATTATCAATTTGCCCTTTATTCTTAGACCAATGTCTTCTCTCCATTTACTTGACATGTTTCTATTCGTAACCAATCTTTTCATCACATGCACTCGAATTTCTTCAAGCATTATGATAATATTCTTAATTCAAACTTATGTATTTTCATTAAGTCCTTCACAAAGATTATTATCCATAACATTACATTTGAATAAGGTGTTCAAATAGCTCTTGAAAACTTTTCCTTTAGAATTCTTAGTAAATCCGTATGAGCATCTTTTGATTCCTCTTCCAACTCCTTTAAGTATTAAAATAAGTTAGGTTCATAGTTATATGATTTACAACATTGCAAAAATAGTCTTTCTAATTTGAGTCCCTTGTGATCTCTCTTTCTCCAATTAGCAAGCATGTGTCTTATACCAGATCCAATAATAAATATTGAATTATTAAATATATTTTATGAACATTAATTAGCAAATTGTCAAATAGATGGTATAACTAGTACAATACAAACAACTTTCTAAGTTTTCCTTGCTATTAAATAAAAGAGCTTACTGATATATAACTTTCCCACAAAATGACAATAAACATTGAACTATTAATACATAATTGAAAAATATGCATAATGAAGAGATCAAAAGAATAATATACTTTATCTAAGTAAAGACGAATTTACATAAAATAAGGTGACTTTTCTCTACTAAGAGATCAAAAGAATAATATACTTTATCTAAGTAAAGACGAATTTACATAAAATAAGGTGACTTTTCTCTACCTAGCTATTTCCATAGCCTCTTTAGTTGCCATCATTTAAATAATTAGTTAACTTGGGTTGGTTATCTGTGGTATTGTTATAGAATGGGAGTTAAGAAAAGAAAGACAGGTCATTGAATGAGAACCTCTCAAGTTGGTTGATACTTAATAGAAAATACAACTAGATCAGATAATTTAAGTGGAAAAATTACAATCGACTAGAAATCTAAATTCAAGAATGGTCAAAATGAGGTGATACCCACCTAAATACTTATTATTATTTGTGGCAATTTTAAGTAATTGCTTATGTTATAAAGGTGACTAATTTGTATATTTACAAGAATTAAAGATGCAAAATGAGCTCAACACTAACAAAATCCATATGAATCACTGTGAGATTCAAATGGCTTATACTTTCTTACAATGCTATTATCGTAACACCATAATATCCATATTACACAACTCTTACACAAACTCACTCAAAAATCCCATAAACCAAAAGCATTAACCTTTTATAAATAGAAAAGGTATTTTAAGAGCAAAAATCACTAAAATTTTACTTAAAAAAAGGATTTGATGCCTTTGCAAACTTCATTTATCCTTTAAAAACCTAAATTTGTTAGAAAGGATTGTTCTTATGAAGCAAGGTAGTAGCTAACTTCCTTTACCCTTAATATTTGAATTTTAAACAAAATAAAAAATAAATTAGAGTTGTGAAAAGAAACTTTTTTGAAATCCGAAACAAAATCATAAAAAAATTAATAGGTTGCATCTTACAAAAGAGGTGCAAAGGAGATGCATAGGGAAGAAAAATAAGGGGGTTAGGTGACGACTAGAGAAATGGACACAACAAATAGCATGAGCATAACAAGAAAAAAAAAGGTATCTTTTCATATGCATTTAATATAAAGGAGAACAACAAAAAACACGAAAAGAAAAAAATAGAGGGCATAATGAAAACATACCTAGAAAGAGAAAAACACAAGTGCTTATTGGTAATTTGGGAGTAAATCTGTTAATTAGAAATTAAGGTTAAGAAATGAGAGAGGCATTGAGAAATTAGGATTGAGAAATTAGATAGATAGCTTATGGGTTATAGATTATAAGTTATGAGTCATAGGTTATATATATAAGTTATAGGATATTTCGAGTCCAAACAACATGGGTGTTCATATGTCCATAAAATGTTATGTGGATTTCTTATTTTTAAGTTAAAAGTATACTTCATTAATTTTTTACCTTAGACGAATTTCAAAATTTTAATCACTAGATTTACATTTTTAAAAGTTGATCATTGAATTAAAAATTTTTCAAAATAATTAACATTTTTAAATTTTTTTATCCCTAATTAATTACATAATAATTTTATTAAAATAAGTTAACATATACATAGGTATAGGTCAGCTTCCCAAGTTTTTAACATTATAAGATTTTATGATAATTCAAAACAATAAGTATAGCATTTGGAATAAAATTATAAAGAAAATTTTTATCTTTTATTTAAAAAAATTTCCTTTAAGATGCAAACTTGGAAAAGCCCATTTAGAACCTTAAGTAAGGTTACCCAAATTATTAGATGCAATCTTAGTTCAAATTACATAATGAAATTTGATAAAATAATACATTAATGTCAAAAGAATTTTATCTACAAAAATTCAAGAATTTAATTCTCTTATAAATCCCTAAGTTTTGTGTGTGAGAGAGAGAGGGTAAACGAAATTCAGTTATGCTAGAGAACTTCACATGAAACTCTTAACTTCTCTATATCTGTGAGAAACTAAAAAGAATTCATAAATCTACATTGAATCTTAATTTTGGTCTACAACTTCATCGAGGAGTGATTGAATGAATTATCTAAAAAAGGACCATATATTTAAAGGTAGACTACGTTGGGAATTAAGACAGGATCTGATCCCGATCACTATGGAAACATTTTTGTATTTTGATTTCCTAAAAACAAAAATCTCTTTAATTATATAAAATGATTATCATATAAAGCATAATAAATCATAAATCTTAATGTTTACCTTATTTCAAAGCTTACTTATATTCTTGTCATATCCCTCGAACCATTTTCGAAACCTCCATCTCAATCACCATAACCGCATAAGTGTTTGACTTTTAATGATATCTACAAAACATGTTAAGAGAAGTTCGTAACTCTAACGAAGAGGGTTAAATAAGAAGTGTTAGCTTCATTAAAGCTTAAGCCTTTTGATAATAAGTTTTGGGCATTTTAGTACTTTAATTGAAAATAAATTATAATTTGAATTATACTTTAATTAGAATTAAAAATGATTCTAATTAAATATCAATTATGACCAAATAAGATCCAATATCTCATACTAATCCTTATTTATTAAATATCTCGTATTTAATCATAAAGTCGCATAAACTTTACAATCAAGCCAACTTCATTAAAATATCTTTGCTTTCTTTAACTCGTTCTTTATACGAGACTCATTAGGTTTTAAGATATGTTGACAATGATTATAAATTATAATTATAATTCATAATTAGAATTAGAATTAGAATTAGAATTAGACAAATTAAAAACTCCTTTTAATTTACCTTTAATTCTATAATTAAATAATTTATAATCATAGATCAAGGTTATGTCTAACAACACATCATGATCACGAAAATACTTAGGAACATCATAAACTACGAAGGCTTTAATCCTTAAAGACATTTTTAAAATGTTTAGAATTATATGTTTGTGATTTCTTGTGTTGTGGACCTGAGGTCCCATTACAAAAGTTGAGTTGCTGTATGAAATGTTAGAAGTGTTTTAAAATGTGTTATATAGGTTTTTGAAATGTGGGAATCTTAGAAAAATCGTCGTTATGTTGTCAAAATTTTCAATAAATGATAAAAAGAAAAAAAGTTCCCACTATTTTTCGAGCTTTAAAGTTAAAGTATAAAAGGTTTTTAATAGTTGAACGTCTTGAATTTGTGGGAACCCTTTAGTTGAGTTATAAATTGGAGGGTTGCTTTCGGATTGCCGAGAGGGCTCCACTTAGGTTCCAAAAGGGGAACTCTGGGATGGATCCTTCCAAGTTTGACTTTTTTGTATAATTCAATCATTTTATCATATAATGTTCTTATTAGACATAGATCATGGAATTAATGTCTACTCTATTTTAAGTCCAATTATATTAGTTTTATATCATTAGCTATCAATTCAATTAATAATATTCGTAAACTATTTACAAAACGTCATTCAACATTGGTCAAGGATTTCCCAAATAAATACTAATAAAAAAACAAAACATTACCCTTAATTACTTTAGGATGATGAATCCTATCTTGATCACTCAACTACCTCTATATAGTTCATGTTATATTCAATGACTACCAATTGAATGACCCCACGATTAAAATAGGTCATACGTACTATCAAAACATGGCAATCCCTATATAAGATAACTTTATAGACCTCAAATCAAAGGATCACTTATACAATCATCACAATAAAAATTTTCATAAACATACAAGCATTGTTCCAAATGCATTTTTGATATTGGGTCAATTTAGTGAACTTATTCTCTAACAATCACTCACATGTTTGTTTAAGTATCTCCATACTTTAGTCTATGAGATCGACTAATTCCTTCATAAGGAAAAACAAAATGTGTGCTAGTCTTTTTACATTCCATTAATGTCCAATCTTAATAGAACAATTTAGGGATAACACATAAATGTAATATAAATCTCATAATTATAATCTCATCATAATTTTATTTACAATGTATAATCATTTTATGGCCTTTATCATATACATATATTTTATGGCCTTTATCATATACATATAAACATATACAAGATAAAGAATTCTTTAAATAATTTTGTTCCTAAACCACAACCAATTAATTGGTTGTAAGAAATAAAACAACATACTATTTTATAAGCTTTTAATTTAAAAAATTACAATAATATTCCAAATTATAAGAGATCAGCACTATGTCTTCCATTTTTAGATGTATATGTACAATGCCAAAGTATCTCACAAGCGTAATTTCAAACAACTAGTTATGATTGAGCAAGCCCAACTTGAAGACACAAATAATAATGGTAAGACTCTTCGTGTTTCATTGGTTCATGAAACACTAGATTAATACATATATGCATAACATTGCAAAAAGAGAAAAGGACTTGCAATGTAATATAACTATCCTAGGAAAAAAAATAGGAAACATAAATAAACATCATAATTGTCACCAGTTTTTTTTTTAATTTAAAAGATATTGAACTAACAATAGCAAAAGTTACAAAAACTATATTACAATGAGACGCTTAATCTATCCACAATATTGCAAAAAGCAATCTATAAAACCAATTTACATGAGGCACATGTAATTATAACATCCAAGTAACTTGCATAGTAGGAGTAAGTGCAGTTTACTTGGAGTTTACGATCAACGCAACTCGAACCCAGTTAATAGTAATATCTGCAATATGATATTATCTAGTTTCAAGTCCTTTGTATAATTTTTTGTTTCTTTCCCTCCATATTGAGTATATGGTAGTAGTGAATATTGTTTTAATGAGCAACCCATTTGGCATACCTTGTTTGGTGCACTCCATGATCATATGCAAAGTTTCTCCAAACTAAAAAATATATCAGGGAATTGGTACAAATTACATCATCCTGCTCCAAATTGCTTTAGTAAAGTTACAACAAAAAAATAAATGATTCCTACCTTCTACCTTTTGTTTACAAAGAACACATACTGTTGGACCCCGTTTGTTTCCAGAGTCCAACGCTTGCTCTGATACCACCTCTATAGTATTCAATCAACTTATGTCATATGATCTTACTCAAATTAACATGCTAATTAACTCCCATTAACATGCTAACTAATTCCACAAAAATACTCTATTAAGGCCTCAAAATTCATTTAAATCATGCTTAACTCCTTCCAAAAATCAAGACCTTTTTCTAATCACGCAATTGAAGGAATTTGATAGCACTTCCTTTTAGAACAATGTTCCTCATTGTCTCAATTTTTTAATGACATCGAAATCATTCAATTTGGTTCCAAAAATATAAAAATTATACACCAACATTTCGGATTGTTCTTATGCTGAAACAATATTCTGCACTCAACTTCCATCTAAAAATTGATACTCTTAGAGATTGAATTAAAACTCGATTTCATCAAAACATTTGTAGCCTTATATCCCTAGTTTACTCCAAATAAAAAATGATCTCATTTGGATAAGTAGAGATCAAGTTATGGCTAAAACAACAGAGCATACTCAATGAACATGTTTCAGTTACATTTTCCAACTTTTGACTTCCAACATTGCACATATAACCCATCTTGTATCTAAATCATCTTTTCTATTTCATTTCAAATTCATGAATTCTCCTTTTCTTTACTCATGAATAATCACCCACAATTTCTCATTTTCTTTTCGTCAAACTTTTTCAAAATCAAGAAGATAAAATAATTTCAAATTACTCCATAATTGTTGTATTCATTGCTTTTGATTAGAAATTGTTACAATTGTTGCATTCATTGCTTTTGAATGATTTGAGAAATTGTTATGTGAATTTGGTTGACGTATTGTGAAATGATGATGGATATGTGTTTGAAATATTACATGCTTATGAAAATTAAGTTTTTGAAATGTGCCATTGGGCAATCCGTTTTCAAGTTGTGAAATGCATGATTATGTGGCGATTCACGGGACATTCACGGGATAGCTTAAGGAAATGGCGATTTTTGACACTTTTAGAGGTAGAATCTCACTTTATGATCTTCATAAAAGTTGTAGATCTAGAAGTTTTCTTTCAAATGGTCCAGAAACGAACTCAATACGACTCCTAGATTGAACGTTATGGCAATCGTGCCAAGATAGGTACAAATTGATTGAGGGCATAATCATTTTCTATTATTTTGGGTATAACTTCCTCATCTGACCTTCAAATGAAGTGATTCTTAGACTAATAGATTCCTAACACATGTCTCTACCTTTCCGTAAAAATTGGTATCTTTTGGAGTTTTTTTGAGAAAGTTTGTATTATAGAAAGTGAGGGGTCGGTTAGGAGAGCATAATTGGAGTTTGTGCACGCTTTAGCTTTTTAAGTATATCTTGAGCTATAGAGCTCCAATTGAGATGATTTTTGTTTCAAATCAAAATAGAGACTTAGAGCTACAATTTCTTTGAAGATGTTTAGTTGCAATTCTGATTTGAAGATTTCCAAATCCTGTTCACAAATTAGGAGAAATGAGTTTGAGCATGGTGACTGATTTGTGTGGGCTCGCCATTGAACAAATTGTGAGGAAATTTTTGGGATGTAATGAGAATAAAGATGAACTGATGATGGCTAATAAGGAATTGTAATGGCGATCACATTTCATGATTTCGCAAGAGTTGGATTTTGGAATCAAATGGAGGCTAATGACCCTACAGAGTAACAAGCACAAGGTTTATGACTCCAAATATTGAGCTCCGGAATTGGGGTCCAATATGTTATGGTATCAGAGCAAGCGTTGGGTTCCAGAAACAAGTGGGATCCAACATGTTATGGTATCAGAGCAAGTGTTGGACTCTGAAAACAAGTGGGGTCCAACAGAAACAGTTTCATTTTGCTCACCAATTCAATCAGCTCAAACTCTTAACAAATACCCATACATATGACTCAGGCTAGGGATTAGTCATTGCTGCATGCTAAGACATGTTCACAACACATGTACCTTGACACATAATTCGGAAACGCCCATGTAAGATCCTAATTTTAGTGCTTTGATACCACTACTGTTGGACCCCGCTTGTTTCTAGAGTCCAACGTTTGCCCTGATACCACCTATGTTGGATCCTGTTTGATTCTAGAATCTAACTCTTTCGAAACATCATCAGATGTGAGCGTGCATAATACTGTGAAGGGTTATTGCCTTGAACCCTCATTAGCTATCATCAGTTCATCTTCATTTTCATAACATCCCTAAAAAAAATTCCTCACAATTTGTTCAATGGCGTGCCCATACAAATCAATCACCATAATCAAACTCATTTAACAGTTCTAGCTTTCAAGAAAAGTTCAGGACCTAACAGTTTCATTGGATAAATGGAAATGAAAAATAGTATATGGGTAAATATGACAGAAAATGATTCAATGTATTTGTAGTGTAGGGATGAATTGTACGACATTGTAGCGATATATCCTCGAATGTGATAAAGATGTGAATGTATGATCATGGATCGTTTGAGGAAAATAGGAAGACAAGTATAATTGATGAGATTAAAGTGTACAAGTGGAATGTAGTGAAAACATAAATTGTTATGATCTTAAGAAGATGAAATTAGAACCAAAGTGGTTGTTTAATTAAGGTGACAAGAGTTATGATCGACCATAAGAATGTGTTGGTGGAATTGAGATCAGAATTTCATGATGATTATACTTCTATAATTTTGAATTGATTGCGAATATACATATGTGGGATTCAATAAAGGATAATTGAAAGATGAGATGAATGATAGAGACATATATAGAAGTTCAAAAGGTTAAGTTGAATTGTATTGGTCCATATAAAGTTGTTAAGAATTGGACCATTGACTTGTGAGTTAAAACTGCTATCAAAGATGTCACAGATCCATAATGTGTTATATGTGAGTATGCTAAGAAATATCTTCTGGTATTGGTGTTATCGACGCAAGAAGTGGAAAATTGTGAGCAATCTGAGATATATATATTGAGGAATTAGTTAAGAAAGTGAATGACTAAATAAGTGACTGAAAGACTGAGTAAGTCTATTGACTATGGTCATTTGGAAGAAATTATTCGAGTGAATAAGTTATTGGAAGACGGAGGAAAACATAAGACAACATTGCCTCCATTTGTTTGATCACTCAGGTAAGAATTTCGAGGACGAAATTCTTTAAGGGAGGGAGAATTGTTGAGCCTCGAACTTTTCTTGGAAGCTAGAACTATTAAATGAGTTTGATTATGGTGATTGATTTGTATAGGCACGCCATTGAACAAATTGTGAGGAAATTTTTTTTCGGATGTTATGAGAATGAAGATGAACTGATGATGGCTAATGAGGGTTCAATGCAATAACCCTTCACGGTATTATGAACGCTCACATCTGATGATGTTTCGAAAGAGTTGGATTCTAGAATCAAGCGGGATCCAACACATACCGGATCATATATTTCAAACCATTTATCTTTATTTCTCAGCTTATTCTTGATTACCAACCAAGAAAAGGTTGAAGCTTTTGGGTTCAAAAAATTCTTCCATAAAATGTCGTACCAAGGAATTACTTCATCATTGGTAATCGAGATCCTCTGAAAAAAACTTGTTTAGCAATCACTATCACTAGTTTATTGGTAACAGAAAACCTTTTTTAATTATCAACCATTTTTACCTGATTAGATCTTGGTCTTAAGCCTTTGAATTTTCCCATCAGGCCTGTACCTGTAGTTAATGGCTCTTTTTCTTAGAGCCAAAGTTGTTAGTTTTCAAGAGTTATTTTTTTTCCTCTTGCATAATTTAAATTTATTCCGGACTTACTCAAACCTTTATATAGGTACTAGTATGGACCTCACTTGCCCCCATTGCATCTAAAAAATTTTAATTTAAAATTATTATTTTAAATTAAAATTTTATAAAAAGAATTAAAATTTTGCCCCTATTAATTTAATTGGTGACAAAATAATAATAATAATTATTATAGATATATTAAGATATCAAATAAAAAATAAAATCTGAGCCCATCTATTTTTATTAAGATTACTATTATTTGGGCTTATGATTTTTTTAAATGAAAGCCTACAAATAGAGAGATAAAAACTAGATGTTTGACATTTTTTATTCAAATTTTCTACCCTTTTAGCTTCTTTATCACACTACTTTTTGTCTTTTTGACTTCTTCTTCCCCTAACTCCGCAAGGACTACCACACCCAAAGCAAAAAACAATTTATATTGAACACAATTGTGGAAAGAATTCTCCCACACGCCCCACCCCGTTCAACTGTTGATAGGTAAATTCTCACTTCTTTTCTTTGGAAAAATGCGTAGTACGTATAATTTAGAGATGGGTTCTTGTAAGTTGTAATAGAGTTGGTACAAGAGACGTTTAGGTTGTGTAGTACGTATAATGTAAGTTGTAATCATGTGATTTATTGGAAAAGAGACGTTTAGGTTGATGTTGGTGAAGTCAAAGGTCTTTTTTAACTACAAAGAGATGAATGGAAATTATCCTATATAACTAAACGGTAATATAATATGATGTTTTTGGAATCCTGAACGTAGTGTTTTTATATATGTTGGGTCTTGACCAAAGAAATGAATTTTGTACCGCACTGGCCAGTACCAGCTGAAAAGTACCGTGCTGGCTAAAAAACAGTACGAAATCTGTGAACGTCGGTACCAGACTTGAATACCGTCGGTACCAGCATTTACTGAATAGTACCAACCGGAACCATCAATTCTAGCCAATACCAAAAATTTCAAAAATTGCAAGGACTAACTTGCAATTTCCAGAAGTTTTTAACCTAAACTACCCCCTTCTGGATTCTTCTTCAGTCTCTCGCTCTCTCTTCTTCGACACACACCGCACGCCTCCTCTCTTCTCTGATCTCTCTCGATGTCTCGGCATCTACGTCTCCTCCAATTCTCCAGTCCTCCTCCTTCAAGTCTTCGACTGGTGGTTTGTTTGCTTTCTCCCTTCGAGGCTTCGATGGTTCGGTCTGAGGCTCTCAGCCCGCTCCTTGCCGCCTTCTCCTCCGTCCTCCTCATCGTCTCTCTGCCTTCGACGCACCACACGACCACCGCAGGTCAGAGCCTCAGACGAACGAACCACACGACCCGACGTTGACCCGGATTATCGAAGACCCGATTGTTTTGGGGTGTATGTTTTTTATTTTTGTTTCATTTTTCATGGCATTTTGAAATTGATTGCATCTGTGATTGTATTGGTTGTTGGATGATCGTGGATTTGGGGTTAAAAATTAGTGTTGTCGTATTGGATTTGGGGAAAATCCTGGAGGTTGATTTCGGCTGAGAATGAGAAATGGGAATGTGT
>JANZLX010156343.1:0-15502 GCA_025531955.1 Erythroxylum orinocense
TCTATTTTATAATCTTTTAACATAAATTTTTAATATCTTTTGAATCCATTCCTTAATTTTTATTTTTAAACTTTATAGGACAGGCTATTACTGTGTTTTGTTTACAAAGTGTTTTAATTTCACAAAAAGATAGATTTTCATCCTATTTTTTCTCTCTAAAAAGTTGTTTCTGAAAATTTTGTTGTTGTTATTGTTGTCATTAATAAGGTTTTTAAAAAGGATATTCAATATTATTTTCTTAAGTAGATATTTAAACCAATTAAAGAAAAGAACATATATTCTTATAGTTTGTATAAAAGCATAATATATTTCCTGATTTTATTTTCTTTGTTAAAGGAATTTATTAAAAACATACATTATCTTAGCTTTATTATGTGAGGAATAAAAATCTTCAGGTAGATATTCTATATTAATCTCAAGCTCCTTTTCTAGCACATATAATTCATTATTAATATTTTAGTTATAGAGGAAAATGTTGAAAAAGTTAAAGGTGATCATTGTTCAATTTTAACTATATTTTAATACACTAGTTGCATGATCTTTTTGATAATTTATATATTGAAAACTAAAAATAGGTATATTCGAAGTTGAGTATTTGGTAAATCTTTGTTGGGCACACTTACGATAGAAGGGATTGTTGAGACTTTACCTCAATCAATAGTACTTATTTGAAGCATTATTATCAAACATATAACTTATTGATTTACTATTAAAGAATAGTTTTACTTTTTCATCTTGAAATTATTCTATTTATTTAATTTGTATATTTGGGCTCAAAGATGTAGGTGGAACAAGTTTCGTAACTCTTTCAAGTATCCATTTATTAAGAAGAGTTGTATCTATATTATAGTATTGGATTTTGCCAAATCTGTTTATAAAATAAGTTTTCTCTTTTTTTGGCTATGTATTAAGGCTTTTGAGGAAATAGTGATTATGGATTTGTGATTAATTTTGTAAATTAATGTAAGAGATATTGATCCTATATTTATTTTGTGGTTTTGGGATTCTTTTGTAAAACTAAGGTATCTAAAAAGGATAAAAGACATCAACCTCCTTTGTAGTTTCATTAATTTTACCAAAATTTCTTGCACACAAAAATCTGGTGGAGGCCCTTATGTTTTATATATAAAAAAAAGGGTCTAAAATTAGTCCTATTAAGTTATATCATTAACATTAGGTGGTTTGGGCATGTGAGTAGGATGTCCTGTGATGCTCCAGTTCGATGCAACGAGCGAATAAACCTTAGTGACTACAAGAGGAGGAGAGGGAGGCCTTACAAGACCTGAAGGGAGGTGATCTAGAGAGATATGTCAGAGTTGGCCCTCACTGCCGCAGTGGCTAGGATTAGAACAATCTGGTGTGATATGATAAAGATAAACGACATACCTTAGAGCCTTCGGGCCTCATCTCTACCTTTTTTTTTTCGGGTGTATGGGGAGATTCCCACGCTGGACGTATAAAACAGTAGGATTGCCGCACTCTCAGGGCACTAATCAGGGAAGACTCATAGTGCAGATAGCAACAAATCCAGCTAATCTTGGCAAGGCAACATGTAATAACACATTAGGGCCTCCATTAGGTATATATATGAATGTATTACCAATCTTTACGTATTTATTCCTTGTAACCTACGTCTCTATTATCATGTCACATATATATATGGACCTATTGGAAACAACCTCTCTACATTGTAGGGGTAAGGCTGCGTACTATCAGGCCCTCCCAAATCCTGCTTCAGTGCGGGACTTCAGGGTATGGTGATGATGATGATGATGATTAACATTAGTTGATGTGACAAGTTTTAAACATGTGGCACTTTAACGTAAATAGCCAAGTCATAAGGCTAATTGAAAATGAACAAACTATAGAGGTGATATGCGACAAACAAACTAATTTGTTGATTTATCATATTTGCATATCATTACTTATATTAAAAATTAATATTGGTTCAGTCGAATTTTGCTGAGACTGAACATCATTGTTTTGATCCATAATTCTGCGTGGCTTTAGCTGATAAATACCTACAAAACAAATAATAGCTCGCCGGGGGTCGATTCCCGGAAGGCCCCTCTGACGCTCAAGTTAGTATTTTGAGAGAGTTTCGGTTGCTGAGAATAGAGAAGAGGCTAGGGTTGTGATTTTGTACCTGTATTACGGTAGAATAGTACATTATATACCTGGGATTACCGTTAGATTTAGGCCTTTACGTAGATCATTGTGTTTGCATGGGAGTCTAACATCTGATGGGCCGGATGGGCCGTGGTCGTTTGGAAATGGGTTCTGGGCCTAGCATAGCCGACCCGATCATAAGCTCCCCTATTCCTCGAGTCTGAGCCGAGGGAAGGGTCGAAGGAGTACATAAGTATGAGACAGCATGCTTCTTCGGCAGCTCACGCCAGGCCCGACCGATCGATTACGTTGTGATGAGTTCGATCGAGCAGATGTAATGACTCGGCGATCCGATCAGGTATAATGACGAAAATGACCGATCGGCTGTAACAATATGACAGGTCGATCGGGTATAGCGACAAGGTCGGTCGGCTATAACGACTTGATAAGTCGATCAGGAGTAATGTTGAGGTCGACCGGGCGATAGTAGTGATAGAACAATCGGCCGGGTGGTTAGAATTAAGTAGAGCTCTAGGCGTGATCATTACTGACGGTTTGCATTTTTTGACAGGTTGTCATGCACGTCTTTCTGGCTACTATACAGCTGTCGAGTGCGTCCTTTTAACTACCGCACAGCCGTCAAGCGTGTCCTTTCAGCTAGCGTGCCGTTGCGGTTTTCAAACAACCCTAATTTACTCCTGCTCCAATTCTGCCGCGTGTCCGCGATGATCCAGATGATCACCACGAGTCAAGCATTGGTGGAACGTCCGTTCAGCCAATCTTCTATAAATACTCAAGATCGATAAACCGCAAACTTTCCTCACGCTTATTCTGTCCTTTGATTTCCATTCTGTGTTCCTTTGCGCCCTCTTGCTTTCAGTTTCCAGAGCTTTGTTTCCGTTGTCTTCAAACTTTCGAATTCTATCACCAAACTAGGTACGTCTTTTCTCCAACCTTTTTCTCTCAAACTTCTTTTGTTTAGTGATGTCGTCAGTTAGCCCTAGAGAGGAAGTTAGACTTAGGGTCGAAGCCGGTTCCCCCTCCCCATCCGTCGAAAGATCTTCAGAAAGTGTTGGCGTTGGGTCGCTGGAGGTAACAGCGAAAGTTGTGGAAGGGCCGGAGGCCAGTGGGAATGTGGCGCCGAAAGTGGGGATTGTTGAGGAAATTAGAGTTAGCACTCGGAGAGACGGGCAAATTGTTGAAAACCCGCCGGCTGACCTGTCGACGATGACCGAGAAGGAACTGTCCCGGTTGGTCAATAAGAACAATATCCCCGTATCCTGGGGAACCAGACTGGCCGGTAAAAATGAACGGATTTTCAATAGTGCAAATGGCTACCTCGCTATTTCAGAGAGCTTTTTCTCGGTCGGGGGTATGAAATTACCATACGCCCCAATTTTTGATGATATATGTGACATCTACGCCTTGAGACCGAGTCAGATTCCTCCGAACGGCTGGAGGTTCATTAACGGGCTGGCCCTATTGTGCCATCACTTCAAGCATCTGCCCTCAATCAACATCATGCGTCATTTCTTGCGAATGAGCCAAAGCTCGATTGTCGGGGTCGGGGTTCCTCACTTCCAATACAGAGACGCTCGCTATCGTCCTGCCGGAACGGCTTCGAAAATCCAAGCTTGGAAGACGAAGTATTTCTTCGTGAGGCCCCTAGGTTCGGCCTTTGAGCCCCGGCCGTGGAGGTATCCCTACGCCGAGAGGTGGAATGACGTCTCGGACATGCTCCTTACCAGGGAGGAATGGGTGGTGGTCGACCGCATCAAGGCGCTCGGTCGCTACAACTTTAATCGCCTCCTTCAGGGATACCGCGGGGGGGCCTCGGCTGATTCTTTTTTGTTCGACCCCCCGCCCCTACTTAGCGGGCTAGGAGAAGAAATGGCCCTTCCTGGTTGACCCCTTGTAATCGGATTGCTTTCCATATTCGTAAGTGCTGGTTTCCATTTCTGATCCCTTTTCTATTTTTGTGCAGATATGGTAAGGATCGATGATTTCCCGACTGTGCCCTCCAGTTCCACCACGGGTCAGCGCAAAGCTGTTAAGCCCTCTCCGAAGGCAAAGGGACGAGACAAGAAAGGGGCCGGCGCGGAAGTCTCTCATCCTGCTGTTTCCGGGGAAATTGTCGCTCAGCCTACTGCGCCCGCGCCATCTGCAGCGCTCGTTCTAGCTACCACTCCCGAACGGCCGGTAGTGATAATAAAGGAGGGAGAGGGGGAGGCGGAGCTGCCTCTTAAGAGAAAAAAGACCGTTCGGGTAATTGACCCGCCTCGCCCATCGGGCTAAAGCAAAACAAAGGAGAAAGAGGGAGAGTTTGTCGCCTGGTCAGATAAGGGCAAAGGGAAAGAGCATGCTGTGAACGCCAACAAGTGGGAACCCGCGATCAGCCTGGACAGGGATGTATCGCTCAGGAACGTTGACGTTGCCCTTCACATTGCCCAGAGGGTTGTTCCCCCTATAGACGGGGAACGTCTTGACTCTTTGACTAATCTGGAGCTGTCGGCGCGCCTCGTCCGTAACTGCGCGAGGAATATGGCGTTCGCTTATGCACTGCATCGTCGTGTCGAATAGATCGGCGAGATTTCCCTAACGCGGGACCGGGAAGTCCACGATCTTCTTGAGCAAGTAAAGGCTTTAAGGGCCGAGCTATCAGAAGCGAATGATGAAAAGGACTTCATGCGGGTTCAGCTTACTTCTTTGGAGGAGGATCGAAGTGGTGAGAAGGAATCTTGGGAAAAGGAGAAGCGCATTTTGAAAGCTCAGCTTGCTACGGGGGAGGAGGAGAAAAATAGGGTGCTCGCTGCGAAAGACGAGCTGATCGCAGCGAAAAGCGAGCTGGAGAAGAAGTGTCAGGTGCTGCAGCTCGATAACGATTATTTGAGGAGCAAAGTGCTCACCGACGAGTCTAAGGTAAAAAAGGCAAAAGAGCTCCGATCTAAATTCATTCGGGATTATGAAGATGCGGTGAACGGCAAGATAAGGGTGGGGAAAGAGCTGGAGGAGTTCCGCAGTTCTATCAAGGGAGAGAGAATCGCCGCGATCAAGCGATGGAAAGACCGGTAGTTGCAGAAGGAGTGCCATGAGTACGCTTGCGACCTGGCTCTTTCCATCTTGAAGAGTTGTCACAGCATCTGTATTCCTGACGGATCGGATCTTCCTTCCTTCGAGGATTACGCCGAGCCAATGCTTCCCCCTCGGCTCGACCTTTCAATAGAGGAGTTGAAGGAGATGATTGAGCAGGAACGAGAGGTGCTGCCAGACGAGATGCTAGACCTCAGCTCGAACGAGGATAAAGAGGGAGATCAACTTCATGAGGGCTTTTCTCCCATTCTTCTAGCAGGCTCTGATCCCACCTCGGTTGCTCATCCGACCTCCCCTCTTGCCGATTCGACAAGTACGCCGGCCCCCAAAACTGCTTCGCCAGGACCGATTGGTGGCTCTTCCCCTCTCGCCGAGGGATAATCTTTCATTTTTCTTCCTTTCAAAACTCATCTGGTCGGACTTGTGACCAGGAAAATAAATAAAATTTGTATTTTTAGCTTCATCCTTTGCCCTGCTGGTCTTATAAGCGAAAACTTTTAAACCACCATTGACTTGGTACGATTTCGAATAGCTCGTAAATAACTAGAGTGTCCGGCCGAAGTTGATCGCGCTCAAATTGTGATTAGATTTATATAAAAAATTGTTCTTTCGAGTATCATGGATTAGATTTGAGCGCTCGACCTAAGTCGATCACGGTCGATATGCTTGAGGTAATTCAATCAAACCATATTGGGGTCGACTGGTCCAAGATTTTGGCTCTTGGCATCACGCAGATCCAAAGATCTCATTTAGAACCTGGCCGAGCGAAGTGTCGAGGCCCGAGCGTTGCTCGAGGGCCGAGCTATGTTTAAAACATTGTTGAAAGCGTAATGTCGAAGCCCGAGCATTGCTCGAGGGCCGAGCTATGTCGAAAACATTGTCAAAAGAGTAATGTCGAGGCCCGAGCATTGCTCGAGGGCCGAGCTATGTCAAAAACATTGTCGAAAACATAATGTCGAGTCCCAAGTATTGCTCGAGGACTGAGCTATGTCGAAAACATTGTCGAAAGAGTAATGTCGAAGTCCGAGCATTGCTCGAGGGCCGAGCTATGTCGAAAACATTGTCGAAAGCATAATGTCGAGGCCCGAGCATTGCTCGAGGGTCGAGCTATGTCGAAAGCGTAATGTCGAGGCCCAAGTATTGCTCGAGGGCCGAGCTATGTCGAAAAAATTGTCGAAAGTCGAGCGATGTGTTGAAGCAAATAACCTATCTTTTGTTCTAGCGCATTTTAGTGAGACTTTTTGCCGAAAATTTTGGAAACTCTTCATTAATGAAGACGAGGGCGTGAGCCATTAAAAAACCTGACTAATGGGGTCAGGAAAAAGGTACGCAAAGCACACGTAATAACAAAGTACGCAACAAGGAAACAAATAAATTAAAATATAGCTTATCTATTGGTAGGATGCCCTCGGGTGTTTATCGCTCCACTCGTACAAGAGGTTCCAGGGTGTCTTCCTATCATCTCGATCACTCGGCGTTTCCCTCTTATCGTGAAGCTTTGTTTCTCCCTCTGCTCTTACACCCAGAGAACTCGTCAAAACTACTGCTCCTTCAAGGGTTCTCGTTTCTGCCAAGTAGCATTCCTTAGCGATTCTTTGTTGACCACTGACCTTGCCAATGCCATGCGGGGTTGGGAACTTCATTGCTTGATAATAAGTGGAGACTATGGCTCTGAGGGCGTTTTGTGTGGCTCTTCCGATTATCGTATTGTATGCCCCCACAAACTTTACCACCAGAAATTCAACATCCTTCTCCACCTGACACGGTTTACGTCTGAACTTTACCCTCAAGGAGACTCGGGTAAATGGATAAGCTGATGCTCCTGTTACACCCTTAATGGGTCCCTCAATTGGCAATAGTCGGTCCTCCGATATCTCCATCTGCTTGAACGCGTCATAATAAAGTAGGTCGACCGAGCTGCCCGTGTCAATCATTACTCGCTTTACTTCGCTGCCCTCCATGTTCAGAGTAACCACTAGCGCATCATCATGAGGGCAGCTGACGCCATCTAGATCGGATTCATCGAATGAAATCACTCTATCGTTCTGTTGCTTTTTCTTAGCCGATGATTCGTCAATGACTTGCTTGGCGTACCTTTTTCTGCCTTTAGCGGTCGACCCTCCTGCTGCACTACCCCCAAATATCATGTTGATGACCCTAACAGGTTGATCATCTTGTCGCTCGGTATTTCTATCGTCTCTCGCCCTGGACTGTGCCCTCGTGTCTTGTTGATCGTCAGTATTCCTGTTCTGTCGCCCCGCACCGTTTCTGTCGTTTGGTCCCCAAAATCTTCGCCAATTCTCAGACCGATCGGTCCTATCCTCATTATCTCGATCGGCATTGTTTCCATGCTTTAAGAATCTACCCAACCTCCCTCTTTGAATAAGGAGCTCGATTTCTCTTTTTAAGTCCCAACAATGCTCCGTATCATGACCGACATCTCTATGAAAACGACAATAGAACGAAGGATTCCTTGTGTCCCGTGGAGCTCTCATTGCGTTGGGTTCTCTGAAGGGTTCGCCCTCAGCTCTCATGACCACCAACACCTCTACATATCGCCTGTTGAGGGGGGTGAAGGACTCGCGTCGTTGATCCTGTCGGTCTTTGAGGGGGGTCGGTCTTTCCGATATACTTCTCAGGGTTGGTATTTTGGTGTCGACCGTAGGGAGGCTATCCAGGATCTCCGGGATGAAAGGAGAATTGTACTATGCGGACACTCGGCCCGGGCGGGAGTTCATAGCCAAATTGACTCGATCGTCCAAAATTTTCTCTAGGGCTCCAGTAGAATGGTGATCGGTCAGTACATCAATATGCTGAGCAGGGGTCCGTGGTCGTTCCGGCCGAGACTGTAGAACTTGGCGAATCAGTAGATCGGTCGCGTCCTCTAATTGTTTCTTGGTGAGGGAGGTTTGCGGCGGTGCAGGGGGATTCGCATCCAGGGGGCGCTGGGAACCGGGATGCGAATTGACTTCCACGTCGTCCTCCAGGGCTATGCTCTGTTCCTCATGATTTTGGGTGTGGAGTTGCGGTTGATCGCTCGGACGCGAAGATTGAGTGCGGGAATCAAGATGCGGTAGCAGATGAGTGACGGGTTACTGTAAACCCATCCATTGCATCGCAAAAGCCGTGACGGCGGCTATATCAGGATTGGCTGCTGCCGCCTGACTGACCTGTGTGTTTCTAGACGTGGTGCCCTGATGTCGGACGCCACGGTGGGCGCCAACTGGTTCAGTCGAATTTTGCTGGGGTGGAACATCGTGGTTTGGATCCATAATTCTGTATGGCTTTGGCTGATGAACATCTACAGAACAGATAATAGCTCGCCGGGGGTTGGTTCCCGGAAGGCCCCTCCGACGCTCAAGTTAGTATTGTGAGAGAGATTTGGTTGCTAAGAGCAGAGAGAGATAGGGTTGTGATTTCATACCTGTATTACAGTAGAATTGTACCTTATATATCCGGGATTACCATTAGGTTTAGGTCTTTACGTAGATCATCGTGTTTGCATGGGAGTCTAATACCTGATGGGCCGGATAGGCCGTGATCGTTTGAAGATGGGTTCTGAGCCTAGCACAGCTGACCCAACCATTCCTAAAAATGTAATACATTAACACAAGATAATCCTCCAAATGTAATAGCTGTTATTTAACCATATAAACATGAATATGAGATCATCGATTTTAATATCATCTGTCAACAGCAAATTACATAATCACAAATGAAATTGATAAAAATTTAATAAATCGAAGATTCAAAATTAAAATGAAATTAAAAACTCCAGATGATGACTATTGAAATTTTCATATAACAGTTGATGAAAAAAGTATAAAACAGTTGTATTTTATATTTTACAAAAGATGATGGTAATCAATGAAAGATTAACCCAATACTATCCTAAAAATGTAATACATTAACACAATATAATCTAAACACAAATAAAATAAACCGAAAAAATTACGAAGAAGGAGGGTAAGAGATAACTTACAGATGGTAATAATCTCTTGTTTGCTGAAATAGGAAATTTGAGTTGTTTTAATTTGAAGATGAAGAAATGCAATATGAGAAAGGTTAGAGAAGTTATTTTACACAAGATAATATAAAGACGTTGTTTGATTCATTCAACAAAGAAATAATTATGATGTCATATCTTTTAATTAGAAAACAGCTAGGCTAATTATAAGTGAATACAACAGTGAGTGACTGATACAGTGTCTTAGATTAGACTGACTGATATATTAAGATCGCATTAAAAATATTCTCTTTCAACTACTCAATAATTTTTTTATTGTTTGTTTTTGTGTTTACCATAATTTCAACTAAGATAAATAATGATATAAAACAGTTAATATTGAGATTTCAAATTTAGCAAGAATAAAATGTTGTTAAATTTCAATGACGTTAAAATTGTATTTTAATATAATCAAATTAAATAAAGTGACGTTTTACAATTAACCGAAATTATATTTTAGGGTAAAGATGGTATAAGGTAAAAATAATTTAATTTAAAATTCATAAAAATAATGCAGTCATCACGGTTGTGACTAAAGGAAGTAACAACCGTGACTTAAATGGCCATTCTTAAATTCTAGGAGTCACAACCGTGAAGAATGCCCGTGTAAGTCAACCGTGACTTAAAAGGGCATTCTTTAATGCTAATCACTCATAACCATGAAACAGAGCTCTAAATTCTTAATAATCGTATTTTAAAAAAAGATAAATGAAATTTTAATATATATCAATTGAAACGAAAATTTAATATATATTAAATGACGCAAATAATTTGTTATCATGATTTGTCCTTATATCTATGAAATAATTATGTAATCATTTCAATAACCACAAAACTTCACGGTTGTGACTAAAAGAGTCACAATGGTGACTTAAAAGGCATTCTTAAATGCTTATTACTCACAATCGTGAAACAGGGCTCTCAATTCTTAATAATCTTATCTTAAAAAAGATAAATAAAATTTTAATATATATCAATTGAAATGAAATTTTAATATATATTAAACGACACAAATAATTTGTTAACATGATTTATCCCTATAATTATGAAATAATTATGTAATCATTTTAATAACCACAAAATTTCAATATTAAAATAAACATACCAAAAGAAACATTAATCAGTTTGATAATAATTTTAAACATGACCAATATTTTTAACAGAAATAACGTAGAGTAACATAATTTAAAATTTGATGTATAATTAGTGAAGCAGTTTTATTTCTGTAGAGACATTCACAATTACATATGATGATGTAACTAACTTTTGCCTTGCAAGGGAAATCAAGATTTAATTAATTAATACATTATAAATTCAAAAGTGGACCCAAATTGCAATAGTTATTATCATTTTCAATTTAGAATTTGAGACCGTTAGAAATGAAATCCCTGATTATACGTTGATGGATTGATTAAGTAAAGAAATAATTATCATGCCACGTTAATTAAAGGCTGCATTAGTGACTAATAGAGTAAAATCGCATTAAATTTTTTTTATTTTAAACTACTTCATATTTTTTATTGTTTAATATTGAGATTCCAAATTTAGCTTTAATAATTAAAATGTTGTTAAATTTCTCTTTTAATGTAATCATGTTAAAATTGTTTTTATAGAAGGTAATAATAATTTGAGTTAAAATTAAATAAAGCAACGTTTGACAATTTGAATACCACATTTTGTTTACATGAGTTATCCTTATAACTATGAAATAATTATGTAATCATTTCAATAACCACGAAAAGAAACGTTAACCAGTTTGATAATAATTTTAAAAATGGTTATTTTTTTAACAGAAATAACATTGAGAAGAATATAATTTGAAAGTTGATGTATAATTAGTGAAGCATTTTTATTTCGATAAAGGCAATTAGGAATTAACAATTGTGTATGTTGCAAATAACTTTTGCATGGAAATAAAGATTTAACTTATTAATACGTTATAAATTCAAAAGTGGATCCAAATTTAAATAGTTATCAGAGAATAACATAACGTTTTTTTCATTTCCAATTTAGAATTTCATAACATTAAAAATGAAATCCCTGATTATCAGAATTTTACTAAAAAGTCAAAATAATCCCTGATTATCACAATTTTACTAAAAAAGCAAAACAAGGAAAACTTACATTTGATTTATTATAAGTTATGGTTCTTCATTTTGTAAGTTGGTTTATGAATTTACTTAATTGCGAATCATAATTAGTGAATAATTTCTAAATCCTACTAATAATTAAGATGACTTGTATTAAATGACAAATTATGAAAAAATTGATTGTATGAATATGCAGACGAAAATAATTGTTATGTTTTGCTCAAATTTTTTACTTATTTTTGGTATAGCATGGAAGAGAAGGAAGCATTCATGGCAGATTAATATAAAATAAACATATTAATTTTTTGACCATTGTAAGTTTTGCTTAATAATTGTTGTTTTGTTAATCTAAAAATAGGCAAATATAAATAAATGTTCTCATAGCAGGCAAAATATTTCATCAGATATGCATTTCATTGTATCAAGAAAAAAATTTCATCATATATAATAAAAATAAGTTGTGCACTTTGCAAAATTTAATTTTTATTTTAAAATCGATGTGATACAGAAATGTGAGTTCACTTCAAATGAGGTGGTATAACAGATACTAGACCACCGATTGGGGTAAAAAAGACTCGTTAGATTTGTGAGATCTATAAGTTTTTTTGGAAAACAAATACAGAGAAGGTGATCGAAAAAAAGAAGGTTGTGAGGTTTGTGGTTTAGCAATTTTAATTGGCTCAGTAAGACGTTGTGGGAAGGGAGTAAATGAGAATAAAGTTTTGTGGGTAGTTGTTGCATAAGCATTAATATTTTGACGGCACGTTCTACCAACAGGTGATCCAAAGGAGATAGATCTTGCATTTAACAAATTAATGTATGGTGAGGTTAAATAAGAATTGGTAGTGGACCCGGAAGCTGGTGTAATTAAAGTAAGATACCATGGTTTGTTTGAATTAGAATATTGCG
Organism: Erythroxylum orinocense; assembly: GCA_025531955.1. NCBI lineage: Eukaryota > Viridiplantae > Streptophyta > Magnoliopsida > Malpighiales > Erythroxylaceae > Erythroxylum > Erythroxylum orinocense. The sequence continues at coordinate 12,205 of JANZLX010156343.1, forward strand.
ACATTGTGAATGAAATACATATCAATATTACCTTCCAAAGATAAATAAATAAAGATGGCGGGTCGATTACAATCACTTTGTAAAGTCTGGATGGAATAGTCAGTAATAATTTTCAATGCTGATAAAAATACATTCATGAAAGTTAGAGCAGACATGAAAAAACCTGAAAAGGTTAAAAAAATTATGAGGTAGTTTCATAAAAAAACTATCTTTTTTTATAAACTAATTATTATACTTTTATAGGTTATCACGGGAGTATAAAAAAGCAATGTACTTGCATCAAAAAGAATAACAAATTGTTCGCAGTTTTTGTGCATGGTTGATACGAGAACTTCCAAAGTAAACGCAATGAAGTGTGGGAACCTACAAAAATCAAAGCAAAAGAGATGTTAGTGTCGTTATTTTCTATCTTTTTGTGCGTTAATTTTCTTTATTCTTGAAGTTTGAAGTTATATTTAATGGGGATTAATCTTGTTTTATGTCAAGATGTATTTTGGAACTAAACAAAAAGAATTGCGATAATTTTGGGATAAAAAGAGCTGAACTAGACGTTGATATTAATTAGACATGGCCTCGTGCAACAACCAAAATCATGAAATGCAACACATGGAGCCAAAGAATCAGCCCAAAAAGACAATAGGAGAACCCAAAAAGACAATAGGAGAATAAAACAACAATAGACAGTGGAGAGCAATGTGGCGTCTTTTTGAGGCAGCAATAAAGGAAATTAAATTGTCAAAGGAAGCAACACGCAGAGGCTACAAGGGCGAGCAGCATGTTTAAGAGGTAGCAATCTTAATTGTCAAATCAGCTACATGAAGAGGGGATAGCAAATCAACAAAGAGCAGAAAATTAAAGGAGCAAATTAAATGAGACGATGACGCACAAGGAAGAGGGCAGACTCTAGCCACGCGACAGGCAGCATGTAGGGGAACTCAAAACGTAGACATTGTGCGGCGTTTTTCGAGTAGGAGTAGACACGCTAACGCTAGAGAGGAGCAACAAATTAATTACAAGGGCACATCACCTAGCAAACAGGAACGACAGTATTCCAACAAGAGGCGTGAAGAAGGTTTTGAGGGTTGCAATTAAATGGTAAAAATCATACTACAAAAATCATGCAAAAGTGGAGAAATGGGGTAGGCGGCGGCAGAATAGTGGGAGACTTGGGAATTAAAAATAAATTACGCAACAATACACGAGGCAGGCAAGAAGGGTTCGGGGGCCTGAATATAAAAAACAAAGAGAGGCTTTGAATTGAAAAAACATAGACAGTAGACAATTGAGGGAGGCAGCAGACAGAACAAAAAAAGCATGTAAAATATCAAGTGAGGGCTGCTTTGAATGGAGAGGAAGGCCACGACAGACATATAAAGAGGATTTTTGATGGCAGAACAAGGAGAGCAACATCCATGACAGTTTCAACGTCAGTGACAATCGGAATAGATAGGAAAATTATGATGTTGGGTAACTAAATTTTTATTTCTTGGTTTATGGAATCTTAGTTATTGAACTTTGCATGTTGTGAGAATTTTGTTCTTTATTTCAATCGATTTATTAGTCAAGTATATATCAATTATTTTTCTGGCTCATTATTTGATTGTTTAAATTGACAGCTAGGTGCGCAACTAGTTTGTGTTTTTATTCAATCAATCGCTAAATTAAAAAGGTTGACGTTCAATTCTTTTAATCAAAAGTAGTGACTAGGATTTTTGTCTACTACGTTAGGGGCATGGTTCTAGGAAAAATAATTGTCTAGGCTAAATGTACATCGTATGTATGTTGTCTAGTTTGTCGATTTTCTTGATTCGTAAAGCTATTAATTAATTAAATCTGAGATCGTATCCAGGTTATTAATTAATAAGGGTTAATTCAAATACATGTTTTGGTTAACTAAAAATAAGAGAAAATAGGTAAAGAAATTTACCACAACGAATGCTAAATTAATAAATTGGTTATTTTTAGTGTCAATGATCAACGCAAGTTCAATAACAAAGGAGACCGGAAACTAAGATTTATTTCTGTTGTTTGTTAAATTCTCATTATTTTGTTTCTAGTTATTTTTTTATTTCAATTTCTATTTACTTTCTGTTTAATTCAAAAATCAAACCCCCCTTTTCGTAACCACCAGTTATTTTCATTTCCTAAACTTTACACGCACTCCCTATGGAATCGACCTAGACTCACCACTCTACAGTAGTAGTCTAGTAATTTTAATTTTGATTAGCGTTACGACACGCAGTCACTAACTCATTTTTCTGTCTTTGAATAAAAATTGGCAGCTTTCTAAATTAAATTGGAAAAGATTGATCAAATGAAAATGTGGAATCTGTTGGAGTAGTGAAAATACGAATTATCTTATTGAACACCCTTCAGTATTTTGATTATATTTGGACTTGTAGGATTCCAAATGAGATGATTTTTGATTTAGAGGAAACAAGAGATACAGGATTACAAATCATATGAAAAATTTGAATTGTGATTCAGTATCTAAGATGTTCAATTTCTAGATGCAAGTGGGGTATAGTCTACTATTTTAAATAAGAACAGTTCGAAAATATTTGAGGCATATCTTCCAAAATACTGAACCGAATTGAGTAATTTTTGTGTCAATAGAATGATAAGGCATAGAGGAACACTTTTCTAGAAGAGAGTTTAACCAAATCGCCTCATTTTTGCCTTCTGATTGAATGTGAACAGTAGACCCAAATAGGGTGCCTTGGAAAAATCTGAAGTGAGTCAATGAGATATAAGTTGTCAATTAAATGGTTTTAGTGAAGCATAAACCTAAGTATTAATTATACTTAGATGAGTTTTGATATAAGAATAATTTTTTTGATGAAATTCATGGTAAGATACCCGGGATTGTCATGAACATTCATTGTACATATTTCATTTTATACATGTGCATCATTAAACACTTATAATTGTACAATTTGAGATATATGTGTATGTTATTTGATATAGAGGAGCAACTAGAACATCAACCTCCAGACGTTGTTAAAACTTTCAGGCATTAGCTTTGGGAGCAACTAGTGAGTAACATAGACGGTTTCTCTCAATTATGTAAGCGATCTAGAAGGGGGGCGTTGAATAGATCTTAAAAATTTCTTTGAAAATTTCTACAAGAAAGTCAGAAGTTAAACACACAAAAACAATTTAGCTAAACTTAATTGAAAAGTATAGGGAAGAAGATCAAACACTCATTTTTATAGAGGTTCGGTGCTAAGACCTACGTCCTCTACCTAAGCTCCCACTTAGGATTTTGGCCAACCACTTTATTGCACACTTTGTAGTT
>JANZLX010156499.1:0-15464 GCA_025531955.1 Erythroxylum orinocense
CATATTAAACTCGACAATAACATGTCAAAACTGTTACTAAAGCATCATATCTTTAGTAACATGGGCTGTCATAGCATACTCATTAGTGTTACCATTCATATTTAATAACACTTATCACCTATTACCGTATGTCATTTTTGTTGTAGTGTCATATATGTCAGTAGCACATACATCAACATGCTAATGGCACATACCCCAAAAAGTCAGAGGCATTGTTAATCCACATTGTCACCTTTATTTGTACTTGAATATAAGACTTGTTATTGTGATGATTGTGTCAATGTGTTCTCATTTTGTTTGCTTCAGCTTAAAATTGTTATGAAGTAATGCTAGAATGTCTTCTGAATCATGAATTCCTTAGTTGTAATAGCATTTTTGTAGCATTTTTTGACTAATGGGTTGCCCTAATCTTATATTTTAGGGGCTTCCAAACAAGCCCCATGCCCGATAATCACAAGTTTGTAGCGTACCAATCCTCATAGTGTGTTGGCCATCAACTATAAAAAGTCTCCTATTTGCATGCCTTTTCATCACCATAATTCTAATTATTTCAAACATGTTAATTACTAGTTTGTCTCTAGCTGTTAAGATCCACCCGTTGAAAGTTTCATTCATATTGTTGTCAACTATTGGGCATTTAGATTAAAGGATTGGTAACATCTTGTCCACCTCTCCTTATGGTATTCAAGAAAAGTTTAAGCATATCTAAGCTTTATTTTGTTAAGCCTGTTTAGTTGCTCGCTAAAATCCTCATTATAGGTAGACCATGTGCAATTTCAAAACTAGTTTATGAGGTCCTTTCCCTTCCAATTCCCATGCCAATTAAGATATATATGTCTAGCATACATTCAATGAGTTGCATTAAGTAAAGTCACCTTTACAACTCTAACGAATCCTTAAATCAATTAAAAGAGATTTTAGTAATATTCAATAATATAATCAAATAAATTGTAATGATATAAACATGAAGATATCGTCTACATATCAAATATTACGATAAGTTTTCTACCATCATCTTATTCCAAATCATATGCTAATAGATTAATGAACCAACTTCATAGATTTGTGTTTTCTATCTCTATTATAATGCAAGGTAATAGATGCATTACTTCCTTACCATCCCTACCTACTGCACTTAATAATTGGTTTGGAACAACCATCTATCTCAAAATAAGTCCTAAATGCATTTGTTCTCTTTTCACGACATCAAAACAAATGTTTAATTTTTTGAACTATAATAAAAGATAACAAAGTATGATATACAACAAAATATAACAAAGTGTTAGTATGATATATAACATCAGATAAAGAAATTTTCATTTTTCATTACCTATAGTAAGGAGCTCTCCTAATTTCTTGATAGTTGTAACTCTACAATTGATCTAGGATTGCTTAACTTCCACTTATGAATATATCCTTAAACTTTTGCATTTAATAAAATAATTTATTGCTATCTCTTTCCTTAATGTCTTCTTTTCTCCTCTACACATGAATTATAAAACATATTAAGTTTCTCTCTACACTTTTTAACCTTTTTTGATTGAGATACTAGGCTTCCCAAAAATTCTATCATTAAAATGTCTTATTAAGAATTTGACTGAAACCAATTTTGGTTTGTCAGTAATATGATCAAGTTTGTAAGTATTTATTTTGTTATATCTCTTATTCTTATCATATCCAACATACAACTCCCAAGGGAATCCATCAATACAATCAACCCTAATCCTATTACTCTCACTCATTTGTAACTTTACATTGTACCCTATATGTACTGCATAATCAATAAAAACATATTTAGGTCCTTTTGCAGTTCCAAACTCCATTCCCAATCTCTACTATCGTGCCACATTTGTAGGATCATGCCTAACATTTAAACTTGGTTTATGTAAAGCTTCACCTGACTCCTCTCCATTAGGATATTCATTAATATTAATAAAACTACCACAATCAACTAAATCAATTTAAACTAGTTAATGGTCATCCATAATGTCTACATGGAAGTTTGATTAAACATACCCAACATGAGCATTCATATGTTAACCATGTTCCTCCACATTTTCATCCATATGTTCACCATGTTCCTCCACATTTTCATCCATATGTTCACCATGTTCATCTATATATTCACCCTATTCATCCACACACCATGTTCATCCATATTCACACCTTGTTCATCATCATCGTGATCACCAATATGTTTCTTTCCTCCAGTTATATGTAATATGTTAGAGGTAAGGAAAGGTTTGTCTAAATTATGAGTTACATACCATTATACTCTTATGAATTTTCTGAAAGTTTGCTAGCCTAATACAACTTTTGTTTGAGTCAATAAGTCACAATGAGTATGGTAACTTATAATATGCCTTATTAATTTAATGGTATCTTGAAATCTTCCTAATCTCATATATTTTCCTATTACTGATATATCAATGTGAACATTTTCAAATGTAGCAATATCCCTACCAACATATTTGAATTTATGTTCTAATGTGAAATTTTCACCATAAAAATCCTTATATTTCCACATTATGCCATTATAAATTGTGTAACAACCATTAGATAATGACCTTATATTTCCACATTAGGCCATTATAAACTGTGTAACAACCATTAGATAACAATAAAAGAAACATTAAGCCATTAAAATGACCAATAAGGACCTTAGCAAAAATAAAAATTAAGAACTGCATAAAAGTACAAAAGTAAGCAATATTTATAAAGAGGATCAGTCAATCATTGCTAGTGATATGCATATTACTCTATGCCTTAAAGATGCTAAATATGCTAAAATCACTAATAATAGTCAATGAAAATAATCATATGAATTTACCTTGAAACATTTCTTCTCTATAATCCTCACAGTATATAAACGTTAGAGTTATTATAATTAAACTCACCCTCTACTAAATAATAATAATAATATTTTATTAGGACTTTAAATGTTTACATGATTGAATCTCGTCTTAATTAGATTTAATTTTCTTATATCAGTAGAGCTCTTATGTAGGACCAAGAAAGGTTGGTTAACCTGTTAAACTAAGCAAATCCAATCCTATCCTATCATTAAACAATCATTGGACAATTGGCCCCATAAACCATTAAAACATCAAAGATTGATATAGAATAACTTGTCATACGAACAAGAAGAGAAGGAACCAAAAAGGCACATCACTTTTCACATGTCTAACAAGACTTAGGTTTTCTTGTTTATATAATATAAGTTCCTTTTAAAATATAAATGAGGGATTACCTCCCATATGCAATACGAACTATAAGGGAGACATGCAAAAACATCAACACAAATGACAAATGAAAAATATATTAAGGTAAAAGACTAGAAATTACCACACAAAATAAATCAGAGCATAGCGTCAAAAGAGACATGAAGAATGAAAAATGCATCAAAGTAAACTGTTAGAAGAAAGACAAAGATGAAGAATGAAGAAGCTGTCAGAAGATCATTGTAATTGAAGAAGAAGAGTTCAAAATAAAATTTGAAGGTGAAATTAAAGTAGAGCCGCGATGAAAGACAAAATATTAAGGTTAGGTTGGGTGTAAAAATTTAGGAATTATAAAATTAGGAACATTAATTTTGCTAGGTAAACAATTTACATTATTTATAATATTTTATTAATTCAGAAAATAATTAAAAAATACTTTAGTAATCAAGATAATAATATTATTAATTAATATATTTAAATTTTTTAGATATATGAATACATTTTATAATGTTACATGGCACATATTTAATATTATATGCTCACTTTTAAAATAAAATATTTTATTTTTTATGTGAGATATAAATGATGTCATCAACTTTTTAACCGAAGGCAAAGGACTTTTTTCACTGTAAGCAAGTTTTGATTTAATAAAAGTTATGTGTTTCCATATAGCTTCTTTTTAAAAACTATCTCTCTCCTAAAAGCTCAAGTATTTAATAAGTTTACTTATGCCACACAAAAATACAAGTACGCTTTGTATTTGCCTTTATATAAGCATCTTGTACATCAGAAAGTATCAAACCTATGATCATGTTTGAGTTTCAATTAAACGAGGAGGATTGGTTAACTTATATCCTTAAGAGGCAACCTGTGAGAGTTGACGCCCGTTGAGATGAAGGGTTTATATATGGACTAGAATACCTAGGGTCTTAGCTACAGTTATCTTTGTGTATCTTAGAGCTCTTATAAAGTTATACGCTATCATATCACCAGTGGTTCCTTGCTATCCCCATAAACTTCATCCCAAGGTTCCCAAGTGGTATCAGAGCCATACACTTTTCTAATGGCAGTGGTAAAGTTATTGTTGATAAGAGTGAGTAAAGAGAGACCCGAATAATCATGAGTGAAGTTCCAACCTCATCAAACCAGTTCATTTCTTTTAAGCTTTTTTTAAGACAATTTATTTCTACGATAACTCTCTCAAATAAAATAGAAAACTTTGTAGAAATTACCCACTTACCTAAAGACACTAAGATCTATGATACCTAACTACCTTTATTAAGCCCATATAGTCTATATCATAGATCTAGATCTTTTACAAGGAGTATTCGCCACTTAATCTTTATACATAAACCTCAACCTAAAGAATTGATCCAAGAATCTAGATTTAAAAATGTGGCCTAAAATCCAATTCTACATGGAAATATTTAACTCCAGAGTTTCCCTCTGAACTCATCTCATCATAGCTAGACAAGGGTTACACATATTTCCATATAGGTGCTATTTGTATGGTCTTAACATTACATGGAAGAAAAGGAATTTCAACAATAGCTATAATTGCTCTCCTAGACACAACATACACATCTTACTAGAATGCCTTGATTGACACTTTCTTAACCACTCTCAATAATGAGAGTCATCATGACTATTGCTCCAAACTTCAACATCAAGCATGACGATCTAAATCTACCCATAAGATTGAAAGTCTAAATTCAAGTTGTTAGAGCTGAGTAACATCCTACTACTATTATGGCCACACTCCATCATCAGATCATTTAGAGATTGCAAAATCATACTCTAGATCATAATTTTCCAAACTCTACACAAAATGCCCTTTATATAGTAGCAAACAATTCTTAAAATGAGACACAATTATCCAGATTCTAGGCTCATTGCCATCACAATAATTGGCAAAGTTAATGCATATAGAGTGGATCATAAATTACGAGAAAGAATTTCATACTCCTCGTTAATGCTTTATTCAACTAACATTACTCTAATTTTAAGAAGTAGAAGGTAAAGTTTATTTTCATCAAGCATAGAGAAGAGAACCCAAAATCATCCAGAGCCTTTTCTGGGAAAATAATGATGATTAATCTAGCATTTTCTCGTGAAAAAGTCATTAATGGTCCTCCAATCCACTATGTCCACTCCAATGGATATGATATGAATCTCAGCCATATCAATGGACATTTCATATTAGATGTAGACCTATCTTTATGAGATTCACACTTTGAATGAATGATGATGAAAATTCTAATAGTAATGATGAAGAATATATCCGACTGTGGAGAAAAGAGCTAAGCAGAAAGTTAAGATCTTACTGCCAACCTCAAAAGAAGATCCAAACCAAGCATGATGAAAATGATGGCTCGGGACCTTGAATCGATCTTAGGAATCCTAAACCTAGACCAAAGGATCTCTTTAAACTATTTAGAGCAATTGGAAAGGAACACTGGACCCAACTAAGATGCTTTTTGCTAATAATTTCTCCAATCTCTAAGGATATCTTCAAACCATTACCTTGTTTGATGATGAGATCATATATGGAAGATTTTTCATCTTTAGAAGCCCATAATAATAAATGATTGGGGTATCTACGAGGGAATACTCAAGATCCACAAGTATCAATCTACACGACAATCATGTACTTGTTTTTTGGCAGAAGAAATACTAAATTGGCAGACATAAAATGTTGGAGCAAAAAATGATGTCTTTTGTAGAATTGATTCAAAGCTTGATAGTCTATCATAACAGACACAAGGACTAAATTCAAAGGTTGATGTTATAACTCTCCATATGCAACAACTATATCAACAACACTGAATCAAGCTACCCAACTTGATTCTAATTTGAAAAGATATATTGACCAACATTATTATGGACCAAATTTCTCTAAAAAAAGAAAGAGATCTACAAAAATTTTAAGAAGAGCTCAAAATAATTAAGACAGATATGGTTAAAGAACAACTAGAGCTATATATGAATTATACCCCTCGACATTTCCAATCGTAAGACCTACTTATAACACTCCGTCCTATCCTGAAGCTACTGACTACAAAAAAGTCTTCAAATTGTCTTATCTCTTATTCAGAATAACCCTTGCAAAACCATCAAAACCTTTTAGATCAAACTCGCTAGCAAAAGGCATCCCCGCAACTTCTAAACCTTTCCAAATCAAATCACCACCAACTTTTCTACCAAAATAAAGACCTTCTCTAAAAACAATAAAAGAACCCCTACCCCACCAAGGATTCATAGCTTCCCTTCAATCAGTTTTAGATAGCTCTGAAGGTCACTCAATTCTAGATAACTCTAACAATCATAACGATAATCAAGATTCTAATTCTTTTACAGAAAGCTATGAACATCTTGTAAATCTCACTCAAATATCTCAAATGATGATGTTTGTTCCATACTTTGCTTAACCATACACAAAAGTTGAACCTGCAGTTGATGATGATGAGTCAATGAATGAACCAATCAGACCATAAGTAGCTCCCATCTACAAACCTACTTCAGGACCATGGTTCACTTTTGATGATATCCCACCAACAAAATGGAGAAATTAAATACATGAATTCAGTGCCTGGATAGATCTTCAAATGACAAGGCTAGATATTTCTCTTAAAGACATCTTGACAGAATTTATCTCCAGAATGACTGGAACTTTAAGAGAATGGTTCCAAAGCATTAGTGAATATAAACGCTTACTAGTCTTACAATTGTCAGAAGCCATTTCCTTGTTAGGAATGATCTATAAAGAATTCATTCGAGGTTTCCAACTCATTGATTGATAAAGTAGACATGAGTACTTTGAAATGAAGTGTTACTTTATTAATAAAAAAGATTTGCATAAGCATTTTCAAAGAATGTACAAAAAATATTATATGCTTAATGGTTTCAATGATGTCAATCTCTGGTACACATTTATTGCTTCCCTTCCTGATGATTTGCAACTCGAATTATAAAGAACAATCAATTCTCTTCATAGAGACATGTTTGAAATATGTCATAGAGAAATTTACCAATTAGCTTTAGTAATGCTGGACAAATTATATGAACAACATAAGTTCTTCAAAGCTATGCTAAAAGGCAAACCTTAACTCAAACAAGCGAGTAAGAAGCCCTACTTAAATATCAAATGCAAAGATAAGGAGAAATATAAGTGCAATGTAAAGAAGGAGAAACACTTTAGAAGAAAGTCATTACGAGTTCCCCCTTCAATAGAAAGAGGAAAAAGAAGATAAGAGTTTTCAAATGACGAGCTTCTGATGCTAGAAAGTTTCACAGATGTAATCTATGTGGACAAACAGGTCATTATGTAAAAAGATTCCCTAAAAAGACCAAAAAGGATATGAAAATCTTGCAGTTTATTAATGCTATAATACTTATAAGAGATGTAGAGGACATCAAGTTTCTTTTTGAAAAACGGTCTAATGAAGATGACGAGACACCATTTACATTACTGACTGTGAATCTACTAATGATGAAGCCTTTTCTTTTAATGAAGAAGATATCGAACAAATGTACGTGATGAAGCAATCTTGTTCAAAGCTAGAAGCAAGAAAGCCAATAGTAACACGACCATATGTCAAGCTCCCGTTGTTTCTAGAGAAGTATCACAAAACAATCCCAACTATTGGTTACATAAATATAAGCTTTTGTAGAAGTGTGATGAAACCACATATTCTTTCCTAGGTATTGGCTACGTAGATATAGGCTCTTCTAGAAGTGTTATGAAACCACATATTCTTCATACAGAAGAATGGCGACCTTATGAGGGATAATTTACTGCAACTGACAGCAAATCCTTCAAGATATACCTTATCACAAAGAGAAGGATTAGGATAAATTTCTTCCCAAGTTGTATCGTTTAGACAAAACTATTAGGAAGCAATCTTCCTTGTCTTGACATACTTATCAGGATGGATTTCTATTGCCAAGCATAAAAGTTACAAATCCTACCAAAAGGAATTTATTACAAATAAGATTTTTATGAGTACACTGAAGACCACAACATCTTTAAGCTACAACATGTTCCCACTAGATATGAATATATTAGGGATCAACTCCTACAATATTAATCGAGAAGTCATCACCAATTCAGTCGTCCATATCTATTACAGTAGAATTCAAAATTTTATGTCCAGTTACTATAAAAAAAGAATGAGGATATTAATCCAACGAAGGCCACTGATTCAGGAATGAATCTAGATGATTTAAAGATGACACTAGAGGAATGTGTTATACTTTTGAAACAAGGATAGATTGAGCTGACAAAATCATATTAGGCATGTCAAGCTTTTTATATGGAAAAAGGGCATAAAAGAACAAAGGAAAGAAGAGGTTAGTTATTGATTACAAACTTCTTAATAATTTTCTTCAAGATGATAAGTTTCCTCGTCCTAAGATAAAATATGCAAGTGTTATTTCTAGAAAAAAAGGAAAAAATATTCTCACTGTTTTAATTTAAAGATGGATTTTGGCAAATGGGTATTGATACAAAAGATCAGCATAAGACAACATTCTACATTCCTAATGCTCAATATTAGTAGATAGTCATGTCATTTAGGCTAAAAGTTGCCCCATCATTGCTCCAAAGAGCTATAACAAGGATCTATGACGATACCCCATCAATTGCTTTGATTTACATTGATGATATCTTACTTTATTCACAAACTCAGTAAAATCATCAAACCCTATTGAAAACAAAATTTGGATCTTACAAAGAAGTACGAGATTATGATCTCAGTCTGCAAAATTGAAATTAGATTAGCCTATATAGGATTTCTGGGCATGAAATTTTATAATGGTTTCTACAAGTCCACTCCACATATAGCTGGTGAACTACTAAACTTCTCAAACATAAACCTTATTGTTAAACAAATCTAATAATTTTTAGGAATTGTTAATTATATTAGGGATTCCATCCCTCATGTGTCAAAATATGTCAGTCATCTATCAAAGTTATTAAAGAAAAAGCCACCACCATAGGAACCTGACCAAATAAAGGTTAAAAAGCAATTAAAGAAGACTAGTTGGCATCCAACTCTACTAAAGATTCCTGAAAAAGGAAAAAAAATATTACAAATTGATGCTAGTAAAGATTTATGGGGTGCAATATTAATAGAGTAAATAGAAGGAAAGAGATTTTACTATGGACATGATAGCAGACAATTTAAACACTCAGAAAAGCATTATCACGCAATCTGCAAAGAGATTTTAACAATCAAAAGAGGTATAAAAAAGTTTAATCTCTACCTCAACCTTTATCTCTTTACAATACAAATGGACAATATGTCATTCCCAAAGATACTGGATCTAAACAAAAAACTTGTTCTAGAGAGTCAATTGTTTCACTGAAAAGTTTGGTTCACTTGCTATAACTTCACAGTTAAACACATCAAAGGCCATCATAACTTTTTAGTTGATTCCCTCTCTTGGTGTCAAAAGAATATCAGTATTATCACTCCTTCCAAAACTATTTCTCTCATCCTTTCAATGATTAACTTATCTAGCACTGCCAAGATAAATCAGTTCTTTCCTCTTATTGCAAGAATACCTACTTCAATTGATGAGATAACTTCTTTTACCCAGCTATAACTTCTCTTGCCCTGCTAAACCTCTTATATTACCTCCACCTTTTTCTCAACCAATCAAGCTTACATTGTTGCCTATGATGTTTAAGATTCTGACACCATATCTTATTGTATTTTTCATTAATGGTCCGCTCTCGGATAATGCGTTATGGTATTTATGGGCACTCTCTACCTTTTATGCATGTGCTATCTCTCTTCCTCCCTTACGGATCTATCAATATTTATGTGATAGAGAAAATGAAGGTTCGTTTTTATGAATTTTTCTTGAGTGGTATCAATCATTGATGAGATGGAGGACTCAACTCTCACAAATTATTGATGATCTCAGGTTATGGGAGACTCCATTAGAGAAGTAAACCAATTGATGCTTCTTTGTCCTTCACCAATCTTATAGCACATCACATAACAGATCCATCTACTCTGGGAATCATGTGTATTTCTAGTATACCTCAATCCAATGGCCAAGATACATGAAAAATGTCCTTAAAGGCCTTAGGCACTTTCTTAAGGACTTAAACTATTTTCCTAAATATGCACCGCAAGTTGTCTATATATCTATTGGTCTTTCCTCAAGAGAATTCATTCCTAGAGAATCCCAAATGTCAAACTTTGACATTTTAAACAATCGTATAAACTTAGACCTAGACATTGCTGGACCATCTCAGGCCTAAACATCCTCCTTTTAGGACCATTAAGATTCAAATGATATTTTCATCGTTAATGAAGAGGGGCTAGAAAAATTTTTGAAAACTTTAAATATAAAGGAAGCGAGCCTCAATAAAAGACAGAGACAAACTAGTGATAATAGTGATAATAAGGATGTCAAAATATACCCAACCTGTAGTCAACAGGTTTGGCTCAGTCAAACCAAGCCACAGGTTAGCTAGGTATAGCTTGTGACATTTTGGGTTGGGCCACGGGCCAAGGTGGTCAAGCTAGACCATGGCCCAAACCGAGTAACCTGGCCTGTGGCCTGTGGCCTATGACCCATTATTGGCCACAAACATTGTTTTGTTTATTGCAAAACGACATTGTTTTGTTTGTTGCAAAATGACATTATTTTGTTCATGTTAAAAATGATGTTATTTTGTTAATGTTAAAAACATTTCTTCCATCGACAAAGTGACGTTGTTTTTCTTTAAGAGTAAAATGATATCATTTAAGATATAAGACAGTTAATAAAATACGAGATAAAATGACGTCATTTTCTTGTAAGTAAAAACATCGTTTTGCCTCTCATCAAACGAAAGCCAGCCACCCCAATAGTCTCCCTCCCTCACACGCTTACCCCTGCCCCTCAACCTCCTACTTGCCTCCAACTCCCTTTGTCCCCAACCTATCACTCATTGTCTCACCCAATGACCCAGTTGCTTTCATAATTTCACTCTCACTCACACAACCATTTCACTTCTCTGTTCTTTTTCTTCGTTTCACTTTGTTCCTTTATTCTTCTTCTTCGTATATCATTTGTCGTGGCTAAGTCAAACGTAAGCTCTCATTCTCTCTTTGTCAATTTGGTTTTTTTGGTTGTCTTGAGATGCGATGTGGCTAATTTGAGAACTTTGTTTGTTAATATTGGGAATATGAGATAATGCTTGTAATGTGTTTGATGAAATGCCGCAGATATTAATGTGTTTGATTTCACACTTTAACCCATCTTTCCTGCTAGGTTAGTATTTTGGTCTTCTGTTTCTATTAAACCTGGGTTAGTATTATTAGTTCATACTTCTTTTGGCTTGGCTTTCGAGGTCAGAAGTATATATTCCCAATGCTCCTCATGTCCTTCAAACTTATTTATATTTAATCTTTTTACTTTAGTAAGTTATTCTACTTTTATACATTTCACATTTCAAATACCTATTCAAAGTCTTTGGAGCTTGTAAACTGTATATTGCAGTGTGAAATAGAATAGCGTATACATATTTAAGGATTCTAGTTTGAAAGCAAAATTTGACTAGTATTAATATTATTGTAATAATATCAATACTTATGTATTATTATTGCTGTAATAATCATAATTTGAAGACAAGTTGTTTATCATGATTAGGAGTTATACGAAAGGTACTCTGTCTTTGAATGTTTTGCACATCAAGAAGAATGAATAAAGGAGAATTAAGATTGGATAACTGACAATGGCAATAATGTGCTTGTGAGTTTGAAGTTAATCTTGAGAAGCATATGTCATATTTGTGGATACAAACTGTGACTAAAGGTTAGGAAATTGAATATCAAACTTAATTTAAAATAAAATATCTTAAACTATTTTATTAATCTCTAGTTATCATTCTTAATGTTATACTGGATATAAAACAAATCATCTGCATCTAACTACCATTGCTCTATTTACCCTCTCTTAAAATCATTTTAATGCTTTTAAATTCCCTTAAATGCAATACATCTATGATGTTACAAACTCCAATCATCATTCCTTTTGTTAAATGAAGTTGTCTTTAGGGAATTAGTGAATTTATATATGTTGTGCTGTAATGATGTGCTATAATGGACCAATTTTTTACCACCATCCTTCTCCAAATCTTTTAAATAGTTATGTCTTAACATGGATATCTTTGGTCATTTCATAAAACAAACAAATGATCCTTTGAAATTTTAATGGCTAAAGAATATACATTAGTGTTACTTCTTTCTACTCCATTCCCAACTCCGTGACTACTTTTCTCATCCATGTCATTTGGTAAGAATCAAAAGTGGCAGTCACGTATTCTACTTTTATTAGTAAAAGTGTCACTTTAGGCTGAACCCATACAAAAGAAGTTTCAATGAACCTATACCATTTGCATATTAGTAATAACAAATGCAAGATACGAAGAAACAAATCAACAGAAATCATTGTGAATGATTCAATATAAAACGATGATTACATTAGGATCATTCAACTAAATACAGCAGGATTGTGATACACAGCAAACCAAATTGGGATGTCATACAAGAAATATTCCTCATTCTAGTTAATATATTGTTCAAAGACCCTAAAGAAATAGAAAAGGTGAAATGTTAAGAAACACAAAGGAATGATTCATATACAGATTAGTACTCAATCCTAAATACAACACACACTTAACTTGATGCTTATGGAATTTTTCCTAGTTCTGTCAGTAAAGACTAAAGGCGGCATCCTGATGTTTCTGTGTGGTGAGACCTAATGTGCCTTGTTTCCTCCTAATGCTTCATCTTGTAATCACAATATGGAGCAGGCCTTTTGTGTCTCTCTTATTTTTCTTCTTCTGTTTTGGTGGTTGGAGAACCACTTTAATGGCCGCATCAAAAACAACTTTAATATTTTTTGTTTACAAACGTAATACAAATGACTCATGTTAGTAGTTCAGCTTTATTTTAAGCTTGTAACAAAAGGACCACCAAAATACACATATCTTATAATGTGCATATGAATATGAAGTTAATGCATTTATCATCTTTGTATTAATCCTCTAAATGATCAACCTAACTTACCAAGACATTCTAGCATATTCAAAGTTCAGACATTCTTTGATTTTTCTTGAACATTTTGTTTTATATGGAATATTTTAACTAGAATGTAGGCAAAGTATTTTAATTAAGAATGTGACATTTTCTAATACATTCTTATTTCTAACCTGAAGTATTTATATGTTTTTGTCAGATGGATGAGCATATTCCTTCAGTTGAGAGTTCTAATCTAGTACCGAAGGTAGAAGTGGAAACTTCTAATCCAACACCAAGTGATGATAAAATTTCAAATAGAACTCAAGTTACTCAACATAAAAGTGAAGTTTGGAATCACTTTAAGAAGACTATACCGATCAACAGAATTGAAAAAGCAGAGTGCAATTATTGTCATAAGTTGTATTCAAGTGGTTCGAAAGGTGGAACGTCTCATTTAAAGAGACATGCGGAATCATGTACTAGAAGGAAGATGGTTTTAGGAGGTTAAACATTATTGACCCCTAACCTTATGAAAGGAAAGAATGAAATGACCGTAACAACTTTTGACAATAATAAATTAGGAATTTTGATGGCTAATATGGTTATTGGAGATGAACAACCATTGTCTATAAGGATTAGAAGAGAGAAACATTAAGAGCATTGTCGAGTGTTCAAGGACGAATCACCATAACAACAGACATGTGGACAGCTGATAATCAAAAGAAAGGTTACATGGTAGTGACGACACATTATATTGATAATGATTGGAAGTTATACAATAAAATTTTAAGGTAATTTATATTCTTTAATATTGTTATCATTTACTTTTTCATTACTTTATGAATTTATTATTCATGTTAGTATGATTTTTTATGATAGGTTCATTTATGTGCCGACACCATATACAAGTGAAGATTGGAAAATGTGTTGAAAGATTGTTTGATGAATTTGAACATCGACAACAAAGTATCCTCCATCACAGTCAATAATTGTACCACAAATGATGTTATGATTGAGAAGATGAAGGGTAAGATGCAGGTTGGGAGCTTATTGGCTAGAGGTAAGTTATTTTGTATGCGTTGTTTTACGCATATTTTTAACTTGATTGTGAAGGTTGGGTTGGAGACGATAAATGAAGCAATACAGTGTAATCGGAATAGTGTTTTATATTAGAGTGCAACTCCTAAAAGAGCTTAAACTTTTGAAGATGGTGCACAAATTTTATGCATTCCAAATTCAAAGAAGTTGGTTTTGGATTGTCCTACCAAATGGAACTCAACCTTTAAGATGTTGGAGTCGGCAATCCCATATGTTCAGTTATTTATTAGACTAGTCGAAAGGGATTCTTAGTATACTTGCATTCCATCAGAGGATCAATGGGACTTGGCTACAAAACTTTATATGAAGTTGAAATTATACAATAATTAGACTAAATTATTCGTAGGAACAAAATATCCATCTTCGCACCGTATCTTTAGCATTATGTCCAACATAAAACATGTTTTATCATTGTGGATGTTTGACTCCAATGCAAAGATTTGGACTATGGCGTAGCATATGGTGGAGAAGTTTAATTATGATTGTTCTAAGGTTAGAGATATTGTTGCAGTATTATATGTGTTGGACTCGAGATACAAGATGGACATGGTTGAATATATTTATAATGCATTGTACCTGGTGAAGCTCAAGAGCGTCTACATACTATGAAACAATTATGGTATCAATTGTTTAATGATTATGAAGTTAGAACGCAACAAACTCATGGTCGGGATCTTAGTAGTGATGTAGGCAGTTCAACTTTGACTTCAGTTTCAAGTTCGACCTTTTCTTCTGATCTATTATTGATAGATTCTCTTTCAAATTTTTCGAAAGAGAAAAGGGCTAGGATTTCTTACAATACGATGATATTAGATAAATATTTTTCTGCAGATTGTGTGTTCCTAAAATTGAAGGTGAGTTGTTCGATATATTGTCATGGTGGAAGACATCTGCACATAATTATCCGATCTTGCAAGTCATTGCATGGGACTTGTTAGTTATTCCATCATCCATCGTTGCTTCAGAGTCTGCGTTTAGTACTACTAGTGGTCGGGTCATTACTCCTCATCGCGATCGACTTCATCATCGCACTGTGGAAGCTTATGTGTGCTCAAAGTTGGTTAAATAATGAAGATATTGATGGTAAATTCTTTTCTTTTTAATATATTTATTTTATCTATCT